>APFE031048196.1:0-27630 GCA_000404065.3 Pinus taeda | reverse complement strand
CAACATAAAACCATTACAAATTTGATATAGGTGGTCCTTATAGTGTGCTTTCCACAGCTTTTGGTGATAAATGTGAATTGGCATGGGGTCTTTTGGAGTCCATCTCCACCCCAGTACAAGAAATTCATAGTTGAAACAAAGAGTATCTAAAATATAAGCACTAAAATAAAATGGAGGAATAGACCTATCGGTCACGCGAGTTTTATTTCTAAACTCGAGAATAGAAGTGGCTAACTTATCTGACAATATATTTCCCCAATCCATTATCTCATTGTTAACTGCTGCTTCCATCAAAGGAACCATTTCAATAGTGAATTTTGTAGAATCATGTAATCCCCAAATCCTACACACCATTGCCCCGGCGTAACAGTAAGGAGAACATAATGAATCTACAGAGTACTTACCTGAAGATTCATGTTTGTGCCTTGTGGGGTTCTGTCTCCATTCCCCAATTGGGGCCGATTTAGTTTCATTCTCACTTGTGAACTTCTCCAGAAATGCTTTATTGTATTTCTTTTGTGGTTCAGGAAAGCGATACATATTTCTTAAATCATAAGGTTGGAACGAGCCGAAGACTCTTCCGTCGACTGTGTAGAATGTTCTATTCATAACAGGGATTTCCTCTACTGCCCATCGCACTACATCTGTATACAGAAGATTTTTTTCTCGAGCTGCTATTCGGTGTAGATATGAGTCGGCTAAGTCCTTCAAGGAAGCCTCTAATTTTCTAGTTGAATCTGCAGTAGCTTGCACTGATACCGTTTCAGGCTCTTCAGCTTCAATTAGATTATATATTCTTTTCCAGCTTGTGTTTTCAAGGCCAAGACACGTAGTGTCTGAAATCAATCCCTTCTTGCTTGGTCCTGGATCAGTGGTAGATTGCCCTGTTACTGCGGGAGCTGATGCTGCCGCAAATCTCTTGGATTTCTTCCCCATTGGGCTTGAATTTGTTGTTTCGACGGAGCTCTACGCAGGGAATAAAATGAACGTAATACAGAGAATAGGTGGTGCGAGCCAATATGAAAGAGTTATATTAATTAACGAATAATGAAAGATTAAAATAATATTGCCGCAGATACAATCTCAGGGGAGATCTCGACATAACTGCTTCATTAATTGGCCACTTTAACCTGTCAATCATTTTAAATACCCATCATATCGTTTATACGCCGAATGATTCATTCAAGTGCGGCTTGAGTTTTTTGGTGGATAATCACAAGTAAATCGCTATCGGGAACGGGAAGGCTTTTAATAATAATCTAAAATAATGCATGCAAGCCTTCTCAATCTAATTTGAAACTCGCACCTTGCTTTATCGGATTGCAATCGGAGAAATGCTTGGGTAGTAATATTTATGTCATTGCAAAATCCTCGGTCCCCGATGGCGATACACCTTATCGTATTGGGAGGTTTAAAAGGTGTCCTAACATGTGGTGTGCTACATCCCCCGATTGCCAATAGCAATATCGCATCGGAGAAATAGTAGAAGGGCCTTTTGTTATACTTGCTTGCCTTTCCCAATAACCGATAGTTATTCACTTTTCGGATTGGGGTAAACCAATGGGTATTTGTATTATGTTTCTCTTGTTGTTTCGATATGCGATCTTGCGATCGCTTTATCACAATAATAAAGAATTATATATTTATTTCATAAGACTGATTCATATTTGTTCAAAAGGTTTATAATATATCGTTTCCTTTGGACCTTTTGATGAAGGATGAGTTGATACCAATTTTTTTATTCACACATCTATATTTAAAAGGGACCCATTTCATATTATGGACAAAAATAAAAATTTTATTGAAATGGGGGGTTGTTGTACAGCACAACACCTCCTTAGAGGGCTGCATGGTCTGGTTGGCCTCAGCAGTAGGAGGCTGCCGAGAGAAGGATCTACAATGGCAGCAGCGGCTAGGTCAGAGCAGGCTCGGGTTAGGCTTTTTTTTAAAGTCACCTATCCTTTTTCCTTAAATAAATTATTATTACTATATAAAATTTTGATTATTTTTTAAAATAAAAATAAAACCATGTTATAATTTTTTTTTTTTATAAGATTAAAATCACATACAAAGTTAACCTTAAACAAATTCAATCTTTTTTTATTAAATGGACAAACAATTTTTAAATTTAAAAACCATTATATAAAATTCAATTTTATTTTTTTTTAATAAAAAATTAAATTTATCTATACAAAGTTAACTCTTAGAAATTTTCCAATTTTTTTAGCAATACACAAACAATTTTAAATTTAAAACCACAAAACATTAAAAAAAAAATATTTAAAAATGGATTTTACTTTATTCCACATATATATAGTTGAGAATTTTTTTTTAATATATAAAAATGAAATTTATTTTAATACCCTTTGAATAATGAGCAAAATATTTTTCATTTAAAATCTGATATTTATTTAGTACCCATTACCTAAAAACAGTCATGGCATGTTGGCTTGCAAATTTGATACGTTGTTGCTAAGTCCAAATTGAAAAAACATTCATTATAACATGTAGAACAAAGTTACTAAGCTAAGTCCAACATGCAGAACAAAGTTACTTAGCTGTTAACACAACACCATAAGTGGACACTATTTATTTGAATAATTTATTTTAGGCAACTAGTTCAAATAGGATCAGGGTGAAATTGTCTTCATGCTTGTAAAATAGTTTGTTTTCATGTTTGTAAAATAGTTGTTTGAATTTGCATAGTTAGAATTTATTAATAACAATTCAAGAATATTAGAAGCATTTAAGAACATGGATTATACATTGGACTATAAGAGATTTGGTGTTATTGGCCAAATATATATATATAACATAAATAATGGTAGGTATATTTATTTTCATCTTGTTCCTATTCATTTTTTATGTGAATACTTGTCTAAAATATGGACTTGTATAAAATATGGTCGACAATAACTAATGGTAAATAGGTTATTTACTTGAGTATGAGCTATTTTCAAGTATTTTAATTTTAGATTGTTTTACTATGAAGCTTAACATTGAAAAATTATTGCACAAATATTTGAAAATCATGGCATAAATATTCCAACTATATCCATTAATTACGAGAAAAAAAATGAGGCAGTGATCCACATGGCACAAAGACTCTAATAAGACCTTAAAAGTTATGGCACAATCAAATGTTTGAAAAATTGTTTTTTCAATAATACTAAAAAATGAATATTTGTTTTTCAAAGTTAAACATTATAACATTCATTGGTTAATGGTAAGCTAATAGTGGTGAATAGGAAAATCAGTTGCTAGAGTCATGCATTGGCAATGACTAATCACATGTTTGAAAAATAGTTTTTTCAATAATATTGAAAAATGAATATTTGTTTTTCAAAGTTAAACATTATAACTTTCATTGGTTAATGGTAAGCTAATAGTGGTGAATAGGAAAATCAATTGCTAGAGTCATGCCTTGGCAGCCACTAACAACATGGATGAGAAGATACTTCCTAAAATTGTTTCCAACTCCAACCATAACCATTAATGAAAATAAAAAGAAATTAAAATATTATAAAAAGATAATCAACCCTAATTAAAAAATCAAAAATATTATTTAATTTATTTAAATATTATGTCCAATTAATTTTATACTAATACTGGTTAATCTCAATAATAAATATATTAATCTTAATAATAAATATTATTAATTGATGAATATAAATGGTTTTTAATATATATATATATATTAAAATATAAAGTTTTCTTTTATAGAAAAATAATGTTTTAGTTCAATCCAAAGTCTCTTAAACCAAAATTGTCTACAATAATAAATATATTAATTTTAATAATAAATATTTTTATTTAATGAATATAAATTTTAACCTACTTCTATATTTATATATATAATATATATATATATATATATATATATATATATATAAAGAAAAATAATGTTTATAGTTCAAGTCCAAAGTGTCTTAAGACCAATAATCTGTTTAGAATAATAAAAGTATTAATTTAATAATAAATATTATTAATGTGATGAATATAAATTTTATACCACTGTATATACTTATATATATAATATAAATATTTTATACCTACTTATATATATATATATATAAACCATGGACTCAAAGCCTCATTATCCCTATTTTTAAAAATGGAGATACAAATAACCCCTCTAATTGTCGGACAATTATGATTAGCTCTCTCCCAGCCATGTTATATGGTATTATTTTGGAAAGGAAGTTGACCATATGGATTGAAAGTGAAGATGAGTAGGCTAAAGGCCAAGCGGGTTTTAGAAAGTAGCACTCAACAATAGACCACCTCGTTACGCTCTTTTGGTCAAAGGATTGGGTTGTAATGGTGAAAAGAATGTCACCAGTAGGGGAAATGATGGTTCTTTGGGTAGGGACACAGCATGCTTGACATCTTCTGGTAAATTATGGGGCTTGGAATGTCAAGGGGAAAATATAATGGGGGAGGTTGGACTCCGAGAGCCCAATTTCATCAGTTTTGTTTGTGTTCTTATCCTCTAACCAGCAATACAATTCCAGAAAATGGCAGCCACAATGAGTTTCATTTATCCTGTAATCCCTATCAGCTAAAGGTATATGATCTAAATCTATAGAAGGGGGAATTAAAAGATTAATGGACTTATCTTGAGTCTTAGTGTTAGGAGGCATGACAATATATTTCCCCAATCCATTATCTCATTGTTAACTGCTGCTTCCATCAAAGGAACCATTTCAATAGTGAATTTTGCAGAATCATGTAATCCCCAAATCCTACACACCATTGCCCCGGCGTAACAGTAAGGAGAACATAATGAATCTACAGAGTACTTACCTGAAGATTCATGTTTGTGCCTTGTGGGGTTCTGTCTCCATTCCCCAATTGGGGCCGATTTAGTTTCATTCTCACTTGTGAACTTCTCTAGAAATGCTTTATTGTATTTCTTTTGTGGTTCAGGAAAGCGATACATATTTCTTATATCATCAGGTTGGAACGAGCCGAAGAATCTTCCGTCGACTGTGTAGAATGTTCTATTCATAACAGGGATTTCCTCTACTGCCCATCGCACTACATCTGTATACAGAAGATTTTTTTCTCGAGCTGCTATTCAGTGTAGATATGAGTCGGCTAAGTCCTTCAAGGAAGCCTCTAATTTTCTAGTTGAATCTGCAGTAGCTTGCACTGATACCTTTTAAGGCTCTTCAGCTTCAATTAGATTATATATGCTTTGCCATCTTGTGTTTTCGAGGCCAAGACACGTAGTGTCTGAAATCAATCCCTTCTTGCTTGGTCCTGGATCAGTGGTAGATTGCCCTATTACTGCGGGAGCTGATGCTGCCGCAAATCTCTTGGATTTCTTCCCCATTGGGCTTGAATTTGTTGTTTCGACGGAGCTCTACGCAGGGAATAAAATGAACGTAATACAGAGAATAGGTGGTGCGAGCCCATATGAAAGAGTTATATTAATTAACGAATAATGAAAGATTAAAATAATATTGCCGCAGATACAATCTCAGGGAATATCTCGACATAACTGCTTCATTAATTGGCCACTTTAACCTGTCAATCATTTTAAATACCCATCATATCGTTTATACGCCGAATGATTCATTCAAGTGCGGCTTGAGTTTTTTGGTGGATAATCACAAGTAAATCACTATCGGGAACGGGAAGGCTTTTAATAATAATCTAAAATAATGCATGCAAGCCTTCTCAATCTAATTTGAAACTCGCACCTTGCTTTATTGGATTGCAATCGGAGAAATGCTTGGGTAGTAATATTTATGTCATTGCAAAATCCTCGGTCCCCGATGGCGATACACCTTATCGTATTGGGAGGTTTAAAAGGTGTCCTAACATGTGGTGCGCTACATCCCCCGATTGCCAATAGCGATATCGCATCGGAGAAATAGTAGAAGGGCCTTTTTTTATACTTGCTTGCCTTTCCCAATAACCGATAGTTATTCACTTTTCGGATTGGGGTAAACCAATGGGTATTTGTATTATGTTTCTCTTGTTGCTGCGATATGCGATCTTGCGATCGCTTTATCACAATAATAAAGAATTATATATTTATTTCATAAGACTGATTCATATTTGTTCAAAAGGTTTATAATATATCGTTTCCTTTGGACCTTTTGATGAAGGATGAGTTGATACCAATTTTATTCACACATCTATATTTAAAAGGGACCCATTTTATATTATGGACAAAAATAATTTTTTTATTGAAATGGGGGGTTGTTGTACAGCACAACACCTCCTTAGAGGATTGCATGGTCTGGTTGGCCTCAGCAGTAGGAGGCTGCCGAGAGAAGGATCTACAAGGGCAGCAGTGGCTAGGTCAGAGCAGGCTCGGGTTAGGCTTTTTTTTAAAGTCACCTATCTTTTTCCTTAAATTAAATTATTATTACTATATAAAATTTTGATTATTTTTTAAAATAAAAAATAAAACCATGTATAATTTTTTTTTTAAAAGATTAAATCATCTATACAAAGTTAACTCTTAAAAAAAATTCAATCTTTTTTTATTAATGGACAAACAATTTTAAATTAAAAACCATATATAAAATTAATTTTTATTTTTTTTAATAAAAAATTAAATTATCTATACAAAGTTAACTCTTAGAAATTTTCCAATTTTTTTAGCAATACACAAACAATTTTAAATTTAAAACCACAAAACATTAAAAAAAAAATATTTAAAAATGGATTTTACTTTATTCCACATATATATAGTTGAGAATTTTTTTTTAATATATAAAAATGAAATTTATTTTAATACCCTTTGAATAATGAGCAAAATATTTTTCATTTAAAATCTGATATTTATTTAGTACCCATTACCTAAAAACAGTCATGGCATGTTGGCTTGCAAATTTGATACGTTGTTGCTAAGTCCAAATTGAAAAAACATTCATTATAACATGTAGAACAAAGTTACTAAGCTAAGTCCAACATGCAGAACAAAGTTACTTAGCTGTTAACACAACACCATAAGTGGACACTATTTATTTGAATAATTTATTTTAGGCAACTAGTTCAAATAGGATCAGGGTGAAATTGTCTTCATGCTTGTAAAATAGTTTGTTTTCATGTTTGTAAAATAGTTGTTTGAATTTGCATAGTTAGAATTTATTAATAACAATTCAAGAATATTAGAAGCATTTAAGAACATGGATTATACATTGGACTATAAGAGATTTGGTGTTATTGGCCAAATATATATATATAACATAAATAATGGTAGGTATATTTATTTTCATCTTGTTCCTATTCATTTTTTATGTGAATACTTGTCTAAAATATGGACTTGTATAAAATATGGTCGACAATAACTAATGGTAAATAGGTTATTTACTTGAGTATGAGCTATTTTCAAGTATTTTAATTTTAGATTGTTTTACTATGAAGCTTAACATTGAAAAATTATTGCACAAATATTTGAAAATCATGGCATAAATATTCCAACTATATCCATTAATTACGAGAAAAAAAATGAGGCAGTGATCCACATGGCACAAAGACTCTAATAAGACCTTAAAAGTTATGGCACAATCAAATGTTTGAAAAATTGTTTTTTCAATAATACTAAAAAATGAATATTTGTTTTTCAAAGTTAAACATTATAACATTCATTGGTTAATGGTAAGCTAATAGTGGTGAATAGGAAAATCAGTTGCTAGAGTCATGCATTGGCAATGACTAATCACATGTTTGAAAAATAGTTTTTTCAATAATATTGAAAAATGAATATTTGTTTTTCAAAGTTAAACATTATAACTTTCATTGGTTAATGGTAAGCTAATAGTGGTGAATAGGAAAATCAATTGCTAGAGTCATGCCTTGGCAGCCACTAACAACATGGATGAGAAGATACTTCCTAAAATTGTTTCCAACTCCAACCATAACCATTAATGAAAATAAAAAGAAATTAAAATATTATAAAAAGATAATCAACCCTAATTAAAAAATCAAAAATATTATTTAATTTATTTAAATATTATGTCCAATTAATTTTATACTAATACTGGTTAATCTCAATAATAAGATATTAACTAATAATAAATATTATTTATTTGATGATACGAAATGTTTATACCTACTTTATATATATAAAATATAGTTTTCTTATAAAAAAAATAATGTTAATAGTTCAATCCAAAAGTCTCTTAAGACCAATAATTGTCTACAATAATAATATATTAAATTTAATATATATTATTTATTTGATGAATATAAGTATTTTATACCTACTTTATATATATATATATATATAATAGAAAAAATAATGATATAGTTCAAAGTCCAAAGTGTCTTAAACCAATAATTGTTAGAATAATAAAAGTATTAATTTTATAATAATATTATGAGGAAAAATATTATACCTACTTTTATATTTAATTATATATATAATATATAACCAGGACTCAAAGCCTCATTATCCCTATTTTTAAAAATGGAGATACAAATAACCCCTCTAATTGTCGGACAATTATGATTAGCTCTCTCCCAACCATGTTATATGTTATTATTTTGGAAAGGAAGTTGACCATATGGCTTGAAAGTGAAGATGAGTAGGCTAAAGGCCAAGCGGGTTTTAGAAAGTAGCACTCAACAATAGACCACCTCGTTATGCTCTTTTGGTCAAAGGATTGGGTTGTAATGGTGAAAAGAATGTCACCAGTAGGGGAAATGATGGTTCTTTGGGTAGGGACACAGCATGCTTGACATATTCTGGTAAATTATGGGGCTTGGAATGTCAAGGGGAAAATATAATGGGGGGGGGTTGGACTCTGAGAGCCCAATTTCATCAGTTTTGTTTGTGTTCTTATCCTCTAACCAGCAATACAATTCCAGAAAATGGCAACCACAATGAGTTTCATTTATCCTGTAATCCCTATCAGCTAAAGGTATATGATCTAAATCTATAGAAGGGGGAATTAAAAGATTAATGGACTTATCTTGAGTCTTAGTGTTAGGAGGCATGACTGTAAAAATCTGTGAACAAGATGAATTTGCAAAGGAGGCTTACCGAGGACAACATAATAACATACTGTCAGGTGAAAATGGAAGGAAATGTCAATTTCCATGTTTAATTAAATGTATAAATGTTTAACACACACACACACACACACACACACACACACACACACACACATATATATGATAATAATAATAATAATAATAATAGTAATAATAAAAGTTATAATTTAGTTAGCTTTTATGATATTTTTAATTTTTACCTTGGTGAGATGCATAATGAAATAAGTGTTTGGGTGTTTATTATTGATTGATGACTATTTATGTTTATGAACTATTTAAATTATATAACTATGCTAGTTTGTAAAATTTCATTTACTGACCTTTAAAGGGATGTACGTATAAAATAATTTTCTATTAAACTACAATTCTAATTCTAGTGGTTTCAAATGATGTAAAATACTTATAACCCTTTACAATTAAGCCTCTATATAAAAACATGTCATATATTTTAATAAATGGTGTGGAATGTAACAATGTTAAAAAAAAAACATTTAACCGATACAATATCTTATGTATCACATTCTTTCATCAAATATTTTTTTATGCAACTACCCTATATACTTGAATGTTATATTCAAATAACCCTGCAAATATTTAATAAAAGTTGTGTGCAAATAAATGTATTATATAAATAATATTCTTTCATTTTAATAAATGGTGTTGAATGTAACAATGTTTTAAAAAAAACATTTAAACGATACAATATCTCTTCTATCACATTCTTTCATCAAATATATTTTTATGCAACTACCCTATATACTTGAATGTTATATTCAAAATAACCCTGAAAATATTTAATTAAAAAATGTGTCCAATAAAATCATTATATAAAAAATAATATTTTTACTTTGAATTATATATTCAAATAACCCAGAATATTCAATAAAAATTGTGTACAAATAAATCTATTAATAAAGAATAATAATCTTTTTAAGAAATGATATTCTTTTAGAAAGGAAGGTATATATTTATGATAAAGATAAATATAAATTTTTATTTTTATTTATTTTTAATACTTGAATGTTATATTCAAATAACTTTGAAAATATTTAATAAAAGTAGTGTACAAAGATATCTAAATCTATTATATAAAGAATAAAGTGAACAACGATCACTTTATGTAACTATTGATGTACAGTAACCCCACTGGGTTTACATAGTTTTTGTTTGGAACTATCAGTTGACTAAGCTCACTGTATTTACATATGCCTATGGGCATCTACAACATGTAATTTTCAACATATAATGGAAATTACAAATTTTCTCCCCGATAAAAAAAGCAAAAAACTTGTTAACTATTTATTTATATATTTACACTAATTCAGAATGCATATATTTACATATTATTGATGTAAAATTAGTATTCTAGATTAGTTATTTTTAGGTTATTAATGAGTGACGTTTGGTGGTGTAAAAAAACAAAAAAAAAACAAAAAACAAAAAAACCCTCTATGTTAATTTACTAACCTTTTATTTATTTAATTATAATAGTAACAACTATTTTACAAATTTTACTTTTATTCAAATGTTGGTAATGAATATAACAATAACATTAATAACTTTCCCTGTCCCTAGGTCTAGTAGGGTTGACTAGTCAAATTTAGCTGTTTCTCAGTCAAATTGCCCAGTCCAATATAGATCTTCTCTCCCCATTTAACCTGTAGCCATGATATGGTTATTCAACTTGTCTCGACCATGAACCACACTCATTGGTTCAAAATGCCTCGACAAAAATATTTTTTTTTTTTGAAATGGTCGGTTGCTATATATTAAATTCTGAAAAAAAAACAGGGATTTCGAATCCTCTGGTACATAGATTGTGCAGACTGAAAGAGAGCAAGGGGTTTACAAAAAGTGGCTACCCCCTTGGTTCTCGGTTTGCCTTGTTTGCTACTATTAAAAACAACACTACTATAGATTCTAATAAAGGAGGATAACAAATAGATACATTTGAATTTCATTCAGTCAATCATGATGTGTTGGATGTGACGTGCTGTTGATTCCTCTGGGTTGTCATCTTTGGCTTCTTGTTTGACGCTTGAGGAGCTTGAGGCAGTAGTGATCTTTTCCATCATGAATTTCAGGATGGAAATTGACTCTTTTGCATGGGCGCAGCGGTTGGTGAGTTGCCTGAATTGCTCTTCGAGAGAGGCCGCCTTGTGCATAAAGAGCTGGATTTCTGCTTTATATTTTTCAGTGTTAATTCAGTCCTGTTCAAAGAGCCTCCTGCTTTGTTCATCAAGACGCCTATCGTGATCTTCTATTCTTGCTTCCAAAAGGCTTTGCTTTCTGTCTAACATTGACTGCTGAGTCCTGATTTCTTCTAACTCAGCTTGCAGATTAGCACAGTGGAAACAATCCTCACTGCGCGCCATTGGGGAGTGAATATTGCAGATGGAGAGGTAGGTGAAAACTGGGGCCAAATAGGCGGGAGTAATATGAGCGTTGTAGACGTGATGATGAGTTCTGAGAGTACTGACAAGAGTAGATGAGAATCCCGTGTTCAGAGCAGCGGTTATAGATGTGAGTCTGGGAGGGGGCTTAAAAAATGACGCTGAGGTGAGAAGGGGCTGGAGACAGGCCAGAGTTCGGATGGAAGGAAGGGCGACAGGGGAGAAGGGAGTGTCTGAGGTGAGGGAAAAGAGAGGGGGGGGGAGTTGTAGAGAGCTCGCAGCAGGGATTGACAGAGGGAAAAGGATGGAGATCGGGGATGAAAGAAGCAGGGAGAGTGGAGCGAGCCGGGAAAAGACGAAGAGAGGAGAGCACAAAATGAATTGAAGCAGGAGCTGCTGGACCAGACGCTTTGCTGATTCGAACTTGGGCTGCCCTGTGGATCACTGCGACAGGAGTTAGAGTAAAACTAAGAAGTTTAAAAGGAGGCAATACCAGAGATTCTTTCCTTCTGAGACGCAGAGTATCGCTCCTTCTGAGACGCTGGGTAAGAGAGCCTGCTTCCAACAGATGATGCTGCGCGGCCTCTTGATCGTATTGATTGATGCTTTGGATGCTGATGCTAATATTTATAGAATGGATTGAACAGTAGATAAGATGCCAGATTAGAGTCGGGGTCACGGGAGTAGTGTGGCTCTGCCCCAAATCTTTCAGGCAATCACCATTTGCTGTGACTTCAAGCCTTGTGCCGGCACTGTGATGAGTAAGTTTTCCTGGTTGACAGACGATTGCCTCAATCGAGGTTCGGAAGTGACTGGATGAGTGATGTCTTCTTTCTGCAAATTGTCCTGTTACTGAGGAGACCATGCCCTTCGCACACTTGAGGACCACGCGAATCTGGGCTGTACCGAGATTTTTCTGAGTCATGGCAGGGGTTGGAAGGCTTCTCTGTTGTTGTGCCTTAACACACCTTCCTGCTTTCCTACTGCATTGTTCGCACATTTATCTGCTTTCATATTTAGCGTGCGAAGAATATGATAGAACTTGATGTATTCAAAGTGCGTGAGGAGGAGTTTGATGCGCTCAATGTGTTGCTGGAGATTGCTGTTGGGAGAGCACTGGTTGTAGTTCATAAAGCGAATTATTATTGTAGAGTCTCCAAAAACTAATGCCTTTCTAATGCCCAAATTTTTTAATTGAATTAGTCCTTGATAGAGAGCTAATGCCTCTGCAATGTTGTTTGTTTTCCTTCCCAAGCTCCATTCATAGCTGCAGATTTCATTCCCAAACTCATTTGAGATAACTCCTCCTGCTCCTGCTTGTCCTGGGTTGGACTTTGAAGCCCCATCAAAATGTAGAGTTGGACAATTGCTTCTCTGAATCCATACCTTGTAATCCTTTGCTGGAAGTCTGATCTCCCATTCCCTCGCTTGGATTTGCTTCTGTTTGTCAGTTTTCTGAGTATCTTGTTGATGACCAGGTCTATCTAAAATGTGCCTGAGAACTGATCTTTCTTCCACTGCATAGTCTGCTGCTTGTATTTTTCCTTTATGCTTTGCTGCTATTGTCTCTTGCACCAATGTGTGGGATTTATTGCATGTCATTCGAACATTGCTCTCCTTGTTTTGGAAGATCTTTTTGTTTCTTGTGAGCCAAATTTTCCAGAGAAGATTATGAGGAATGATAGCCCAAATTCTTTTTACGATCTTGCTTCTCTTGTCTCTCCATGGACAGTTTTTCCTCCATTCAAGAATTGTTTCTGAAATGCTCTGTTGGGGTTGCCAATTTATGTTGCCCAAGGAGGACAATTTGATCCAGCATCTCTTGGCGAAGGGACAGTCCAGAAACAAGTGTTGAATTGTTTCCTCTACTGAGCAGCAGTTGGGGCATCTTGAAGGACCGATAATCCCTCTCTTTTTTAAGTTTTCAGCTGTGAGGACTTTGCCCTTTAGTAGCAGCCAGATGAAGAATTTGATTTTGGGAATAGCCTCCGATTTCCAAATTATCCGCTAGTGATTCCATATGGGGATCTGATAAGTGTCATTACAGATGTGATGATATCCAGACTTGATAGTATAGCTTGAGCCCGTGGGGTCCCATCGAAATCCGTCTGCTGCTCCTTTTTTAATGGGGGCTCTGTTCTGAAGATTATTTTGGAGGGCTTTGAGGCTTGCTTCTAGAGCTAGTGGAGTGGCTGGAAATTCCCAATTAATCCAAGCTCCAGTGTTGACATCCCAATTCGATATTTGGTCTAGTCTCTGGATGCCTTTACAATTGAGGTGATGTATGAAGGGGATGGCTTCTTCAATTGTATTTAAAGGAGGGAGACCCATTATCTTGTCTGAAGCATAGTCGATGCTGTCCCCTCCTCCCGGGATCTTTGAAGTATTTTGTATGAGAAGGGGAATTTCTTTCTTGCAGAGCTGCCAAATTTTGGTAGCATCCCTATTGGGAATGTCTGTTTCAAGAAGTCTTTGCCTTTTGCTGTTGAGGTATTTTCATTCTAATACCTATTTCCACCAGGCTTTGGGCTCATTGATTAACCTCCAAGCTATTTTGATTCCAAATGCCAAATTTAGGATTTTGGGGGCTCTAATTCCCAAACCACCTCTGTCCTGGGATTGGATTACGCTTTTCCAGCTTACCAAATTAAATCTATTTTTTTCTTTTTTCCCTCCTTGCTATAAGAAGTTTCGAAGGGCGATTTCCAGCTTATGATGAAATGTAGCAGGAGCTTGATAAAGAGTAAATCGATAAAGAGGAAGGGAGGAAATACCTGATTTGAGGAGAATTATTCTACCTGCTGGATTGAGCCATTGGGTTCCCCATTGTTGGATCTTCCGCTTGACTTTGTCTATTATTTCATTCCACGTAGCAGCCTTTAATGGACCCAGACTTACCGGCATCCCAAGGTAGGTGAAGTGGTCCCAGTTTGCTTTGTAGGCAACTCCAAAGATGCTGGCTATGCTGTGAGCGGTTTGGTTGGAAATATTCCAGCCATAGATGCAACTTTTATGAAATTGATCTCTCCCCCCGAGTACTCCATAAATTGATCGAGGAGAGTTTTGAAACGCCTTGCAATGGTAGTGGATGCTCCCCCAATCAAAAGGGTGTCATCAGCAAATTGGGAGTGGTTGATGTTCTTGACTCCATTTCCGAATTTGATGCCTGAGATGAGGCCAACTCTTCTGTTGTGGTCTAGAGCTCTGCTAAAGGATTCAGCCATAAGAATAAAGAGATAAGGGGAGAGAGGGCAGCCTTGCCTTAACCCTCGGGAGGATTGGAAGGCTTCACAAGGGTGTCCATTAATCAAAGGAGAAATCCAGGGGCCTGAAATGCAAGCTGCAATGGTACTGATAAAGGCAGAATTGAATCCCATTTTTCTCAAGACAACAAACAAGAAGGAGTGTCTTACCTGGTCAAAAGCATTGGCTAAGTCGAGCTTGAGAACGAAACCTTTCTCTTGCCTTGTTATGCTAGAGTGAATGGCTTCTTGGACTAAGGTAATTGTGTCGTGGATTTGCCTATTAGAGAGGAAGCCTCCTTGGTTTTCTGAGATAAGGGAAGGAAGGAGGGGTTGGAGTCTAGAGGCTATGATTTTCGTGAAAATATTATATGAGGAGTTACACAGAGATATTGGACGAAACCTGGAGAAGGATGTGGGTCTATTTTCCTTGGGGATGAGGGCAAGGAAGGTTGACTTTGTGAAGCCCCCCATTTTCCCTTTTCTTTGAATTCCCCGCAGCATCTTTGCAAGGTCTTTTTTAATTAAGTGCCAATGATCCCTATAAAAACTAATTGGAAAGCCATCTGGGCCTGGAGACTTGTCCGGTTGTAGGGTCCAAATGGATTTTCTGATTTCCTCCTCCGTTATTTCTCGATTTAGACTGTCATTCGCCTCTTGAGAAATGCCTTTTGGAAGGTGCTGTAACAGCGCAGCATAGTCAGTTTCTTCTTGATTTTCCATAAGGAGGCTTTTGAAGTGAAGGGAGGCAGCTCTTTTAATGGATTCTTGGTCATTATGTTGGCTGCCTTGACTGTCTGTAATTGCATTTACATTGTTCCTTACCTTCCTGACTGTGGCTTGCTTGTGAAAGTAAGCCGTGTTTTTGTCCCCTTCTTTCAGCCATAGCTGTCTTGATTTTATTCTCCACTTGATTTCTTCCTCTCTCTTAATGCGCATTAGCTGCCCTTGAGCTTCCCATTCCTTATTTTTTAGTTGGTGGGTGAACCCTTGATGCTCAATTTGATTTTGAATCTCCTCCAAGTCTTGCTGTATTTTTTTTTTAATCTTTTCTGGATCTTGATAACTGACTTTAGCCCAGTCTTTGAGAGCTTTCCTTGTGCTTTTAATTTTCGTTTCCCAGATATGGCTAGGAGAGCCTTCAACGTGATGATTCCAAGTTGATTCTATGATAGCTGCAGCCTCAACATTGTTTCGCCAGAGGGGATTATACCTGAACGGAATCGGTCCCAGCTGAGAATGGGAGTCCAGCGTAAGGAGAATGGGAAAGTGGTCCGAGGCCGTAGAGTTGAGAATTTTTGTGTGGCCCGCAGCAAAGGAGGACATCAAGGAGATATTTACCAGAATTCTATCTAGTCGTTCCATGATATTGCCTAGCCCCAACCTTCTATTATTCCAAGTGTATTTTCGATTTTTTGGGATAATGTCCATCAACTCGTGATCAGACATTATTCCTTCCAGCTGGCTTCTGAAGGGGTCGTGGAGGAAGTTGCCCCCTCTTTTCTCATTCGCGTGGAGGACTAAGTTGAAGTCTCCAGCAAGAATGATATTTGGGTTCTGCTCATTATCTATGTCTTCTTTCAATTCCTTCCAACACTGTTCCTTTTCTCGATACTGATTGGGGATATAGACATTGTAAATGATGAGATCATAGCTCTCATCTTTGTGACTTAAATTAATCCTTAACCAGTTTTGATTGAGAAAGGATGACTTGCAGTCCCAGTGTTAGTTGTTCCACATGACTGTAATTCCTCCAGATGCTCCTCTGGAGTCGCTGCTGGTCCCTGAGAAGTTTTTTTGAGCATCTACAATTTTTTGCATTTCACTTTGACTTTGTTTGGTTTCTTGAATCAGAATAAGTTCAGGTCTTTCTGTTTGGAGAAGATCTCGTAAGGCTGCTGATTTGGAGGGGTGCCCCATGCCCCTACTGTTCCAAGATAAGAGCTTCATCATGGGGCATTTGAGCGAGGAGGTGCTCGCCTCTCATGGTCTTTTCCTGATGATTCTTTCTCTTGGGATCCTGTCATGAAGGAGTCCATTGGAGTTTGGATCCCAAGGGCGATATCCTTTTGCGTGCTTTCTTCACGGTGCTGTTTAGCTGTCTTTCGCCCTGGTCCAAGTTTCTTATGGAGGTCACTTGAGGCGCCAATATCTTTGGAAGAACTTCTTGTGGTTCTGGGAGGGGGAGGGTCAGAGGAGGGCTGAGAGAGAATCGAGGTAATTATGGGGGGATCAGACAGATCAAGGGAGGGCTGTTCAGATTGGGGATCTTCAGAAGATAAAATAAGAAAAGGGTTGGAGGATGAAGGGAAGGGGGGGTCTTGGGAAGGGCCAGAAGGTTTGGAAGGAGGCGAATTGGGGCGAAGGGAGGAAGAGCCCGGATGTTCAGAGGAAGGTTCAGATTTGGACGGAGGTGCTGCTTTCTTCTTTTTCACAGTTTCCCATTGTCCTCCTTGGTCTTCTGATTCCAGATTGGTTACCTTAGTGCATCTATTAGCGAAATGACCGTATTCATGACATACCTTGCATTTAAAGGGTATTTGCTCGTAGTCTAGCTGCTGTATGTAGCTCCACTCGTCCACCTTCAGCTTGATGGCCTCCGACAGTCCTTTCCCGAGGTCCACTTCTACGCAGATCCTTGCACAGGCTTGCATGTTGTTTTTGGGCTCACTTCTGTCAATGTATTTTCCTACTGCATTCCCGATTGCTTTGACCGCTTCGTCTCCCCAGCAATGCAAGGGCAGATGGGGAAGACGGACCCAAACCGGAACCGCATTGGGGATGTCTAGCTCAGGATCGAAATCAGGGGTCCATTTGTTAAGGTATAACCCTCACGAATCCATAAAATAGGGCCCATTCCTGAATATCAGGTCCTTATTTTCTTTGGTTTCAAAATGAAAGGTATAGTAACCTTTGCCACAGAAACGAATTGAAATCTTTCCTTGTATTTTATCGGACCAGTTTCTTTCCACCCATCGCTGGACTGTTTTTGGAGAAGGCCATAAGCCTGTGAACTGTCCTATGAGACCTTTTTTTGCTAGAGATAGAGCTGCCATTCGAGGGAGAGATGGAGGCAGCTGCACTTCTTGAAGAATATCCAGCTTCTTAAAAAATTTTGAAGTTGATGGTTTCGGTCGGGCAGGGGGAAGAGACTTTACCAGATCAGAAAATGCTTTCTCCGCATCCCCAAGAGAAGGATCTAGATGGGCCATGGTTGAAGCCAAGGCCCAGAGAGCAGGCCTCACGGCCCAGGCCGAGGCGGCGGCGCAGCAACAGCTCGCAGAGGGCTAGGTCTTCGTCTTCGCTCCGCTCCAGCTCCAGCTCCGCGCGATCCGCCTCGACAAAAATATTACAATGTGATTTCCGTCGAAATATTTCTCATTAAATAAAATAATATTCTTTTTTAAGAAATGTATATATTTATGATAAAGATAAATTTGTATTTGTATTTTTATTTATTTATATTTTTTGATTAATAAAGATAATTTTAATGATAAGTGCTATATAGTAGCTGGCACCTCTTTTTGATTTATATATAGCTAAATTGAAGTTAGAGTTAAGGTGTAGAACTAATCAATTTAGGTTGTACTAATTAGTAAATTAAAGTATTTTGTCAATTATAATTCTGCATTGTGGACTAAGTGACAATAACAACAATGTCTTAATTGCAGTGATAATGTTTTTGTTGAGAAAATTGTCGAGAAAATATGTATAAAGTTTATGTATAAAATATAGATAAATATTTTAATTTTTTATTTAAAATATTGAGTAAAATTATGTAATTTTTTTGATATAATTTAATGGCTTTTTTTAATGTTTAAGATTCTAATGGTCTTAATACCCTTCTAGAAGAGTCATATATAAATTTGATAAAATTTCCAAATAAAAACTTTGAGAATTGTCTTTATTTAAGATGCCAAATATTTTCTTTGGCAAACACAGACTTTGAGAATTGTCTGTATTTAACATGCCAAATATTTTCTTTGGCAAACAAAGACTTTGAAAGTTGAGTGGGCGAGAGGGGCGTTGTTCGTGTTCAGAGAGGCTAACATCTTACTCCTCTAAACCCAGAGGATGCGATTAAGTTATTTAACAAATTTCCCCGCGCCTTCTTGTCATCTTGGCGATTGAAGACGACCGCCTAAAGACTCTTCGCCCAACTCGCTCAAACGTATAATTCGTCCAATTTTAGATGTGGTGATTGAAGACGACCGCCTAAAGATTCTTCGCCCAACTCGCTCAAACGTCCAATTCGTCCAATTTTAGATGGCGTTGAAGACTGTTCGCCCAACCAGCTCAACCGTTCAATTTTAAATGAGATTGAAGAGGACCCCTGAACATTATTCCAATGCGCCTTCTTCTCATCTGGGCGGCCCAAAGTTTCTACATCTGTTGAGTGCGCGAGAGGGGTGTTGTTCGTGTTCAGAGAGGCTAACATCCTACTCCTCTCAACCCCAGAGGATGCGATTAAGTTATTTAACAAATTTCCCCACGCCTTCTTGTAATCTTGGCGCCCAACCCGCTCAACCGCCCAATTCGTCCAATTTTAGATGTGGTGATTGAAGACGACTGCCTAAAGATTCTTCCCCCAACTCGCTCAAACATCCAATTCGTCCAATTTTAGATGTCGTTGAAGACTGTTCGCCCAACCAGCTCAACCGTTCAATTTTAAATGAGATTGAAGAGGACCCCTGAACATTATTCCAATGCGCCTTCTTCTCATCTGGGCGGCCCAAACTTCCAAAGTTTCTACATCTCGTGGAAGACCAGCAGCCCCCATATTGTCGTAATACACACAGAAAAACAGAAAATCCACATCGCTTAGATGAGAAAATGCAGTTTTTCCATATTGTGGTAATACATATCTTAGTTGACTCAAGATACGTTAGAAAATGGAGTTTCTTTGTCCACGTATTCAATAAATGGAGTTATCTAACAATTTCCTCGCACCTTCTTCGCATCTCGGCGCCCTACCCACTCAATCCTCCAATTTTGGATGTGATTGAAGACGACCCCTCAAGATTCTTCTGCCTACCTGCTCAACCGTCCAATTTTAGATGTTGTCATTGAAGATTCCTCCAAAGTTCTTCCATCTGGTGGAAGACCATCACATTCTTTCGAGACGATGGTCCATTAATTAATGATGATCTTTCAATACGAATTCTGATAAAAAGTATTGATTGCACAAGGCAATCTCTTCGCCTCTAACGTTAGTCTCTTTTAAACATTTAAGAATCTTCATAGTAAAATATATCTAATTGTGACAAAGCTTACATCTACATATTAAGAATCTCCATAGTAAAATAAGGGCAAATATTTTGGATAAGAACCTCGTTCCATGTTTTATTAAATGTATAAATGTTTAACTTATATATTATTGTTTTGTGACTAGTCGAATTCATAAGGCACTAACACTCATACTCACATGATAGAGGCTCAATCCTCGACAACTACCACTATAACCTCTAGGTGCAACTGCACCGCCCCCAAGCACAACACACAAGTAAGACCGGGTTTGAACTTGTGACCTGCACACAAATGCCTTAACAATACACTCGATGGCCAACAAGCTGCACCCCTCGAGAACTTATATATATATATATATCTAATAATAAAAGTTATAGTTTAGTTAGTTTTTATGGTATTTTTAATTTTTAACAAGGTGAGATGTATAATGAAATAAGTGTTTTGATCCTCATTACAGAATATGGATTGGTACCTATCTGCATTTATCATTCATCAACGACTTAATTTATATGAATACACTAGTTTTCTAAAATTTCATTTACCAACCTTTAAGGGTGTTAAATTTTATTAGGGCTATATTGTTCTTTGCTTTAGATAATTGCATTACTTCATTTGCATATTAAATTCACCCCACAAAATCATATCATTATTCAAATTTTCATCATTATTCAACAACATATGCAATTATATAGAAAGAACAATATCATCATCAATGCAACGAAACATAAAGGAACAATAGGAGAAAAACATTCACACATATAGACACCAGGATTTGTTAAAGACTAGGGACAAACCCACTACAAGGAAAACCATTTCAAATTCTTCTTCTTATTAGATTGTTGTTAAATGATTCAACAAAAGAGAGTACAATGATCCATATCTTCATCCGTAATCCTATCCACCAAAATCAACTAAACGACATCCATGAGATGAACCCAACAATGTTAATAATCAAAACCCTGATTCATAAGCCTACAGTCAACTGTTAATGTCTACGGTCAACTGCCGAACTCTGCGATCCACTGATGAAATATTCGATCTACTGTAAAATTAAAACCCTAGCTCCCAACCGTACGCAGAGAGTGATGTGCATGCAGCTGGAACCCTTCAACAACACAAATGAGCTTCTGTGCCTACGTTTGCAACCGAAATTTACCTGAAGCATGTCTACATTTGGAAATCAAAACCCTAAACACATGTGCAAGCTTCAGACCTTGCAATCTCGGACATGTATGAAACAACCTCTGTGACCCAGCCTAAGACATGTGTGAGCCAAACCCAAAGAAAGAAGAATGATCATAATGATGATGTCCAAATGAGGGTCACTTGACTTGTATTTATATCCATCGATGGGTGTCCAATTTCTCTTTTGGGTCGACCTGTCCTTTTGTTCACATGTGGCCTTCAATTCAAAAATACACTTTCCCTTGTCCAAATTGTGCAATCCAATAGTCAAAATTGGGCCTCTCGAAAAGAGGAATTTAGTCCCATTATTAGAATTTGTCACTGAGGTATCAAATTAACACTCCCTCTCAGTTAGGGAGAAATTCGAATCCTGTCATCATATCATGCCCTATCTCAAGTATCTCGTCATCAAATATCGTCATTGTTCATCTCAGTTCATCTCTGCTTATTCATGCTTATCTCTTCATTCTCTTTGCTCGTACGTTGAACACTCTTGAATCTAAAAGAAAAATAATTTGACTTTGGAGGCGAGCCCAAGCTACCACCCTCTATCCATCAGGGTGCCACTGCTACCACCCAGAATCACTGCCAGTGAGGAACCCAATGCTACCACAGAGGAAACATCAAAGAACATATCATCAGGGAGCCTTACTTAACTTGGAACGATATCAGGGGAGCACATCTCAACCCGAAATCCAATGACAATGAGGAACGTCCTATTGGACACTCTCACCTCATGTCCATGAGAGCGGGGAAATTCCTATTAGACACTCTCTCCCCATGTCATCTCGTCGAGAAATAGGCAAGATAAAAATTACCAAGAAAGTATTAAAAATTATAATTTTTAACAAGGTGAGATGTATAATGAAGTAAGTGTTTTGATGCTCATTATGGAATATGGATTGATGCCTATCTGCATTTATCAACGATTTAATTTATATGACTACCCTAGTTTTGTAAAATTTCATTTACCAACCTTTAAGGGTGTTAAATTTTATAAGGGAAATATTGCTCTTTGCTTTAGATAATTGCATTACTTCATTTGCATATTAAATTCACCCCACAACATCATATCATTATTCAAATTTACATCATTATTCAACAACATATGCAATTATATAGAAAGAACAATATCGTCATCAATGCAAAGGAACATAAAGGAACAATAGAAGAAAAACATTCACACATAGAGATACCAAGACTTGTCAGAGACTAGGGAAAAACCCACTACAAGGAAAACCCTTTCAAATTATTCTTCTTATTAGATTCTCATTAAATGATTCAATAAAAGAGAGTACAATGATCCATATTGATCCAGGTCTGGGTGTGACAAAGGACCCTTCCAAGACTTGATGTGTTAAATTTCATTTTTTAAAAGAACATTAATGAATACATCCGCATGTTGTAAAGAAGAGGAACATGGCAATCATCAACACATGAAAACATAAGCCGTTGATAACAGAGTTCGTCCAAGAGGGACTACGTCTCTGGGCCCCAGCATTAAGATGGTGTAGGCCGCTGCATTAAGTGTTGTAAATAGTGATGATGTACATGAGAGGTGATGTAACGACCTGCAGCTCTGCCCGAAGTGCGACCACGGAGGGCGCGTGGTTGAGGCTGAACAAAGTGCGACTGCGGTTAGTGTGCGAGCTTCCTTGAGTTTGCGATGTTGAGATATAAGCATATTAGGAGGGCGCGCTACTTATATGTGTAGTGGCATGGAGTTAACCTTAGGGAGGCCGACCTACATTAGTAAGGGAGCCGACGTAATAGTTATGGCGTTTGAGATTAAGTGTGGGCGTTGGGCAGGTCGGCAGGGCAAGCTAGGACCACGCCCTACACTTGGTATATATGGAAGTGCGTTGGAGGCATTTCTACTATCGATCATTCATCGATCATCTTCTCTAGACGCAGTAATTGGACGTAGTGCGAAGGTATGGGCGGAAGTGCGAGTTGGATGAGTCGCCGTGCAGGGTTGCACGACGGGTGACCCGGGCGGGCGCCCGTGCAGAGCTGCATGACGGGCGACCTGGGTGAGGGCGTTCGTGCAGGGCTGCATGATGGGCGACCTAGGCGGGCGTGCGGGTGACTGTGAGGGCGTCCGGGTAGACGTGCACGAAGGGCGACCGGGTGAGGGCGTCCGTGCAAGCATGCACAATGGGCGGCCCGAGTAGGGCATCCGCCGAACGAAGAGTTGGTCGACATGGTGAGGGTGTGCGGACGGGTGGCCGGGTGTGTGCACGCCATGCACGATGATGCGATGGAGACGAAGGTTGGAACCGGAGGTCGTAGAGTTGGGCAGGCGGTACTATGTGCTGTTTCACATGATTTGGGCGGTTGCCAAGGGTTGGCAAATGGGACTGCTTGTGGGCAGGTGTACACGGTTTGGGCGTCTGTGGACCAAATGAAGTGCGAACCGGGGAAGACGTGTGACAAGGCGAACGACGGGTTGGTGGGTCATGCGACGACCGTGCAGAGGTGCCGACGAGCTGGGCAACCGAGTTTGCCGAAGTTGGAAATTTGGCTAAGTATAAATTTGGGGTTCCCCAAGGACTTAGCCTATACTTTGTAAAAGTGAAGATTGTATAATATATTGATATCGGGAAGACTCATATTGCAGGGAGTTGCCCCTCCCTTTATATTGTTGTGCATTTCTCTTGTATAATGTTGTTGATAATGAATGTGTATGGGTGTTCATTGGTATAAAGGCAAATTAATAATACTTGGTAACGAAAATAAAGCTAAGTATGGATTATTAAGGTGTAGTCTACAATCGTAAGTATTGGTGAAAAGAAAATGGTTGGTAGTGCCGCACCTCGCCTAGCACGATTGGAAGACTACCGTAGGCTTGGGGGCGTGACAATTGGTATCAAGCTCGTGAAGTGCAGAGGAGATTTGCGGATGAAGTTGATCCCACTGCACAATCGTGACAGTTGGTATTAGAGCAGGCTGATGACTGGGTTGATGATGAAGTGCTGATCCCACTGCACTATCGTGACAGTTGGTATCAGAGCTGATATCCGGGTTGATGATAGTGGAAGCAGGTAATTGCAGGTGAAGGAAGCTAGTTTCACATACAAGTGGAACAAGGGCCGGTTCATGGTTGCAGGGAACTTGGTGAAGCTGGTGAATGGTGAAACAGGTTTAGCAGGGGTGAAGCACTAGTGCTCGGGCCAAGCTGAACGATAAGGCATGTCAGGTTTGGAAGAATGCGAAGGGAATCTCTTGCTTACCTTATACAGGTTGAAGCGGATGAAAGAGGAGAATCCCCAAATTCGAGAGAAGCTTGCAGTCTTGGAAAAGAATGTTGAAGACAAACGTCTTCAACTTTGATGGACAATGGAGCAAGATGAAGGTTCAGATTGTATTGACAAGGAAGAGGAAGCCGTGATAGTTGAAGATGTTGCAGACATGATCATGATGGAGGATGAACTTGAGATTGATCAAGTTGGACTAGGTTCGTGTAGTTTGTGGACATGTATGGATGAGGGTACTCTCATGGAGGAACCTCATGATGATGATGTAAGTACTATTGATACTCGTGTTTCACTTGAGCATTTGGTAGATGGACCGTATGCATGGAAGGGCAAAGCTAGTTTGCCGATGTTAGGGAGCATCTTACCATCGGTGACTATGATGAGACCTTGTATGGAGAAGCAAGGATTGGTGACTGTTGCAGGACTTGTTGGGGTTGTTTGTGACCTTATGGTAGAAGGTACAAAGGGTCATGACAAGGGAGGAACATGATGATCGTTGCGGAGGAATGGGTCATGCTTTAGCCACATGGCTAAGTGTCTGGCATGACTCATGGACAGATTGAAGGGCACACACTTGGGTGGACTTCTCATGGCCGAGACCAAGAGCAAGTCTTGGTGGAACCTTTAGTGGGGAAGCTATGATGGAGAAACTCATGTGATGATGATATGGTTGGGTGACCGAGTTCACTAGACCGAAGATTGCAGACTTGGGTGAGGATGACCGATTGTTGTGATGGGTCTACTTGGTTGGACTACATGGCAACTTAGTCATGGACATCAGGTTGGAGACATGGAGCATGGCAGTCTTATGCAGGGACATTGTGAGGGAGCACTTGTAGAGATGTCACTTATGGGCATCCAATGAGGAGTGCCGAGGCAGGGGTGTTGTGCAGATGGATTTGCTGATGTGACATGGAGATGTTTTACTTATGAGCCGATGGAGAGGTTGTGCACTCTTGTACAACAAGGCCATGGACTTGGATGGAGTTGTGAGCAGGCTATGGAGAATTTCTACTACATGGAGAGCTAAGGCATCTTTCAAAGACCTCTGGGCCGAGACTTTTATGCTTGCTGAGATGTTGGTTGGAGATGTCTCATAGAGCTCATGATGACATGAGGTTGTTGTGACTTTTGGGGACTTCATATATGGTGGACTTAGAGGATCTGATGCATTGAGGAGCTGAGGTCAGATAGTTTGATGTAGGATGGGGTGCATACTTTCAAGTACATGTATGGGAATGGCTTGAAAGAGTGACTTGATGTGGATGATCGACATGAGACACTTTGGAGTGATGGAGTTACGACGATGATGATGCCTTGGTGGCAATACTTGGGCATGGGTTGAGCCGAGACTCAACCACTTTTGACTCATGGGAGCTGATTGATCTACGATCATGGGCAACACATGGATAGATGAGACAAGTGTATACTTGTTTCTATGGCAGACTGAGGGATGACACATTGCAGATATGATGGAGGTTGCTTCATGGGCTTGGATGTGGCACAACGAGAGTTGGAGTTTGATGAGACAGTCTCTTCATATTGAGGAGGCACACATATGGATGATGTTGGGATAGATGTGGCTGATTTTATGCAGCACATTGACACCAAACATCATGGACATCATGTTGCAAATGAGATGAGGACTACTTCATGGACCTGAGCATGGCTTACAATTATACGGAGATGGATTCTTGATCGAGTTGAGGATGTGACAGGATGTTCAAAGAAACAACTAATGGTGGCATGAGGATGTACATTCTCATGGTTTGGATGTGACAGATGGATTAGCTACCCAACTAGTTCAGACATGGAGGCATGTAGTGTGCAGAGATGTGTTAGCATTTGTTGGAGTATCATGGCAGCAGTTCACATGAGGACGACACATGATGAGGTCGACACGAGATGTTGCAGTGGGCATGTAGCTTGAGACGGAGGGGCCAAACTTCCATGATGGAGAGCAGCATGTGGGGATTGTGACAGGGTGATCGATGATCATGGATTGAGATGATTTCCGATGTATGACATACCGATAGGTGTATACCTTGGTATGGTGATCTTGGTGATAGATGGTTGCCAGGATGGTATGTTGTCGAGGACGACAACGACTTCAGGTGGAGGAGGATGTAATGACTTGCAGCTCCGCCCGAAGTGCGACCACGGAGGGCGCGCGATTGAGGTTGAACAAAGTGCGACTACGGTTAGTGTGTAAGCTTCCTTAGGTGTGCGATGTTGAGATATGCGCATATGAGGAGGGAAAGCTACTTATATGTGTAGTAAAATACATCTATATGTGTAGTAAAATACATCTAATTGTGTAAAATAGATGTTGTGATTGAAGATTCCTCCAAAGTTCTTCCATCTGGTGGAAGACCATCACATTCTTTCGAGATCTGGTCCCTTAATGGTCCATTAATTAATGATGATCTTTCAATACGAATTTTGATAAAAAGTATTGATTGCACAAGGCAATGTCTCCGCCTCTAACGTTAGTCTCTTTTAAACATTTAAGAATCTCCATAGTAAAATACATCCAATTGTGACAAAGCTTACATCTACATATTAAGAATCTCCATAGTAAAATAAGGACAAATATTTTGGATAAGAACCTTGTTCCATGTTTTATTAAATGTATAAATTTCTAAATTATATATTATTGTTTTGTGACTAGTGGAATTCATAAGGCGCTAACACTCGTACTCACATGATAGAGGCTCAATCCTCGACAACTACCACTATAACCGCTAGGTGCAACTGCACCGCCCCCAAGCACAACACACGAGTAAGACGGGGTTTGAACTTGTGACCTACACACAAATGCCTTAACAGTACACTCGATGGCCAACAAGCTGCACCCCTCGAGAACTTATATATATATATATATTATTTAATAATAATAATCTAATAATAAAAGTTATAGTTTAGTTAGTTTTTATGGTATTTTTTTAATTTTTAACAAGGTGAGATGTATAATGAAATAAGTGTTTTGATCCTCATTATGTAATATGGATTGATATGTATCTGCATTTATCATTCATCAATGACTTCATTTATATGAATACACTAGTTTTCTAAAAATCATTTACCAACCTTTAAGGGTGTTAAATTTTATTAGGGCTATATTGTTCTTTGCTTTAGATAATTGCATTACTTCATTTGCATATTAAATTCACCCCACAAAATCATATCATTATTCAAATTTTCATCATTATTCAACAACATATGAAATTATATAGAAAGAACAATATCATCATCAATGCAACGAAACATAAAGGAACAATAGGAGAA
>APFE031048183.1:110782-167690 GCA_000404065.3 Pinus taeda | reverse complement strand
AAAAAAAAAAAAAAAAAAAAAAAAAAAAGAGAGAAAAAAAAGAAAAAAGAAAAATGTGTATAAGCCTGAAAACCAATCATAGATTGACAGTCTTATACAGAAAATATAGAGTGAAAATCAGGGACACCTGACACTCTATATTTTCCAAAAAAATCTCCTCTCCTTTTATTTCCATCTTCATTTCATCTCACTCACCCATTTCATTTCACCTCCATCTCATTCTCATCTCCATTTCACTTGATTCCACTCCATTTTCACTTCATTCTCATTCCATTTCATTCCATCAATAAAAGGCCCCCTTTAGGACTATTTTCATTCAGTTGGTTTTCCTCTAGTTATCTTTGTGCAGTTCAGGGGGTGTTGTCTCAGTTTCTGCAGCTGGGAACCGTTTCCGCAGCCAGAACTAGTTTCAGCAGCCAGCATCACTCTGTTTTCAAAAATACAATCAACTGTTAGTGCCAAAATCATGAAATGCAGGTGTAATTGAGCTAAAGACATGGGGAATTTCCAAGATATCAAAGAAGAGCAACTAGTTAGAAACCTTGAGCAAGAATTGACAAAGTTTCCAAAGGTATGATAAAAAATCTTTATCAAATAACACTTCAAGTCATAATTACGTATAGTTATTAAACCATAACCGGTTCTCCTATGTGAAATGATTTAATATATTAGCCCACTATCATTCTTATTCCACAATATTACTCCACACACCTCGCATTCATTTCCCTAACGGTCTTATGATTACTCCGAGTTCAAACTCAAGAATGGTTGCACTTCTATTTATTACCCATACTCTTGAGACATGACCTATTGTGCTACGGCTCTTCTCAGCCGTAATTTCCGCAGCCGTCTGTTGAGACATGTAAAATATCATACACAGTCATCCGACTTGAAAGAATCCTACCATTACTCCACTCACTTATCACTCCACTTATACCATACTCCTCGCATACATTCACATTTCATTTTATGAACTCGTTTACCACTGCTCACCCACTGTTCCTCTTGTAATTCGGGTATTTCTCTATTTCCGACTGCAGTCACTACAGTTTGCTCTAAACCTCGATTGCAGCCACTACAGTCATCCTAAACCCCGATTGCAGTCACTACAGTCTATCCTAAAAACCCTGTAAGAGAGCTATTTTTCCTTAACCCTCACATGCAGAAGAACTCTCAGTGGGATTTAAAACAAAGGATGGGAAAATTGCTGAGAGCCGAGCCGGAAGGACCGAAATACTTGGAGGGTTATCCTCAAGTTAAGGAATTGTTGAAGAAAGTCAGATGGCTCCGATTTATCCAGAAGTTTAAAGGGTATAACAAGGAGGTGACCAAAACTTTTGCGAGGTCCTTTAATAGACAAACAGTGGAAGTTGGAGACTTGAAATTCACAGTGACCGAGGCCACAGTAGCAGCTGCCACGGGCCTACCTCAAGAAGGTGAAAGGTGGTTTAAAAATAGAAGTGTGGATGATCAAATATGGAGAACCATGCTACAAAACCAAGGTATGGATACAACTGTATTTACAAGAGGCATCCCTGTTCATGTATTAAAAGAGGAATGGTCTAGTCAAATGTTAGTAATCCAGAAATTTATCACGTGTTAAGGTCGTTTTGGCTCTATGTATATGTATCATGTCAGACTGATGATGAATTTCATAGACGATCACACTCTTAATTTGCCTCATTTTCTGCTATCAAGTTTGAAAAAGATGAGTTTTACAGTTCAAAAACATGTAGGCAATATTGAACCTCATCTTTATCATCATGGGCTCATAAAAATTCTTATTGAGGATCAGTTGAAGAAAACTAAGGATACATGGGAGCAATTATTAACAAGAAACTACTTCCAAGAGCCGTCTGAGGCCTCTGGAAGTAGTCCACCAAAAATCCCAAGGAAAAGTAGGAGGAAAGAGAAAAATGTTGCAGTCCAAGACTCCCCTACAAAAGAAATTCAAGAAACTGTCCAAACAGAAGAAGAAGACCGAGTTAAAAGTAAGAAATAGAAGAAAGAAAAAGGTAAAAGAACCATTCAAGAGATTTATCCATCCCCTGAGCAATCCATAGAAGAAGATTATCAGCCTCTATCAGAAAGACTAATAGATCTTCAAGCTGCTGCCATAGCCAAGAAAAAGAAAAAAGGAAAACAGAGTGCACAAAAGAAGAGTATTAGTTCATCCTTAAGAAGGAGAAATAGGCTAAAAGGGAAGGGGAATAAAACCAAAGAAAAATAGTCTCACTTTATTGATTTAAGTGAAGAGGCACTTGAGAAATCTCCAGCCCAGCCAAGCCTTGAATCAAGTCCTCCACGTGAGAAAATCCCTTTTCGGCCGGAAAGAGAGAGCAGTCCTCCTCCACCAGATTTTGAGTTTAGGCTGAGAAAAACACCTGAGGTAGATCCTAGTCAGCAAGAGGTATATAATTACCTAGAATCCTTAGAACAATCAGCTGCAAGACCAAGTACCTCTCTGCCACTTGATGCACGAGTTCAGTCTTTGAAATAGGAAGTATTTGAGTTAGAAGTCCTAAATAGACATATCATACAGGAAAATGAAGCACTTAAAGAGCAGAGTAAGGTAAACAAGATTGTCCATGATAACGCTATGCTTCATTTAGGACTGTGGCAAAAGAAAAACAGAAGACTGAAGAAGAAATGAAAAAAGTTAAGCAGAGCATTGATTAACTTCAAGTTCAAATGTCTAGTAAGAAAGCCAAGGATGATGATGATGATAAAATCAAAGAAGAAGAAAAGAGGGCTAGATGTCCTTGCAGAAGCCTCAGAACATGTGGATTTGAGGGAAATAACTCAATTTTGGTTGCATGAGGACATGCAACACCTTCACAGTGGGGGTATGTTGAGCCTCAAACCTGCACCTTCCTATACACCCTCTTAGCCTTCTTTTTCCACTTACTTCATCCACCCAGTTGTTAAATCATTGCATTATAGCCCAAAAAAAAAAACTTTATATGGTTTTCGAACTAATGCTTATGACTTTGTGTTGTTAGTTTGTTCATGTTGCTGCCAACTGTCAGTTTCCGCAGCCAGCACAGATCCGCAACTATTTGGTTAAAAGCAATGCATAGGTGTCCTACGAAGAAACAAAGCTACATGGGCAAGCTCCAGGTGACGGATACATGGAACGTGTCCCTTCAAATCAGCCAAATCATCCATGGAAGGTCACGGTCAACGAAGGTCAAAGACAAGGCCAACCAAAGAGTTCAGCGGTGGCACGTCTCTGTTGTGAGCACGTGAATGTTACGTGGCATAGTCCTCAGCTCACGAAGACACCAGCACACCTGGAGATCATTTCTGAAACCTAAATCCAACAACTACCACTCCGGAGATTTAATAGACATGATGAAAGTTACACTAGATCTCGGCTGAAGGGATCTACGTGTCTTTAGCAACACAGTTAATAGCGTAGGAGTTTGTTAATTAGCTTTAGCATTTTGGCATTATAAATAATGCGTCGATGAACGCTGTAAAGGAGCTTTTTGGGAAATGTGAATTCTCAACTGTTTGTATATGTGAATTCCGAACTGCTAGTTATCACCCCACTGTTTTTATATATGTTGTTGTTTTAATACATGAGAAGACTCTTCTGAGTTTATTCGTGTGACTACTTGTTGACTGGATGAAGTGGCAGAGGGCCCCTGTGCGCTGAAGCCTTGTAAAGTTTCCATTTAGTTTTATTATGTTTTTTTGTTTTTATCATTAGCTTGTACATAACACATTGCTAGATGTTTCTTAACTCACTGTTGTTTATATTTTCATCTCTGTTTTCTTAGAGTTGTCAACTGATCAGTGCTTTTCTACAGGTTTTCTTAGGCAGCTCGGGAAAATTTTCATCTTTTTGATAACTATTGGCATATGAGTTCATCTTTTCCTTCCTGCTAACTTTCATTTTCTGAAGTTTATTTTCAGCACTGTTTTTTCCAAGTTATGATTTGCTTATTTATTTTTTTGTTATTTAGATAGCATACTGCTCACCAGTTTATGGTTTATTTCTATAGTCAAGTGACTCTATTAGCAAGAAATCAGAATATTACTAACTGTGGTGTGGTTTAGATATCATATTGCTTAACTTATTCATGGTTGCTTCCCACAAGGTAGATTGAGTTGAAGGGTAAAGGACCAGAAGAGTTCAAGTAGTGTGATTAGTTTCTTTTATGCAATTTAATTTCTTGTCATTTAGATATCATATTGCTTGACTTGTTCATGATTACTTCCCACAAGGTAGATTGAGCTGAAGGGTAAAGGATCTGAAGAGTTTAAGTAGTGTGAATTAGTTGCTTTTCTTTAAGTTTGAGTTGCTTTTAGTTTTTATTTTCTTTTCATTCAGCAGCAAGGATACTGGGCCATTGTCATTAGTTCACTGTTTGATGCATTTATTTCCTCTTAAGAATTGATTTCAGTTTAGTTGTTTTAAAGCTTTCTTTTTGAGCACTTTCAAGTTTGAGAAAATCACTCTAGAAACCATCACCGTCTAGACTCCACACTTCACTTTCATCCTCGCCATCACACATTAGGGAAAGATAAATCCAAAAACAAACTAAAAAAACTCAAAAACGACAAAAGACTAAGGAAATGGTTATCTAGTACATATAGTACACTTCACTTCTTCAGTTTACGAACCCCAGATTGACATTTTAATTAGCAATTTAGATCACACTAAATTGACCAAACAGGGTCGAATCTACAGATGGCTCTTATTGTTCCAAGAGTACAATTTTGAAGTTGTTGTGAATTCTGGATGATTGAACGAAGGACCAAACCATCTGTCGTGCATTGAAACAAGGGAGGAAACTACTAACTTGGAAGGAGGATTTCCTGACATATATATATATTTACAGTGCGTGTCACAGATGGTTATTTCAAGGATATAGTACACCTCCTAAAAATAGGAACTTCACTAGAAGGATACTCTGTCCAGCAAAAGAAGGAATTAGTGGTGTGCGCCACAGATTTCTTTGTCATTATTGGGCATCTATACAAGATGGGGACTGATGAGTATTCCGATGGTATGTACTTGAGTTTGAACGAAGCATCATCCTCATGGATGCTCATGGGGGCACCGTGGGATGACATTATGTAGGGAGAGAAACCACACAAAAGATTCTACGCACCAAGTTGTGGTGGCCACATCAAGATTCAAAAGCATATTGCAAGGCATGTGATGTATGTCAAAGAACAGGTAGGCCATTGCGGAGGGATGAAATGCCTTTGAATCTAAAAATGACGTTGAAATCTTTCGAGAAGTGGGCAATAGATTTTGTAGGTCCCATTCAACCACAAGGGAAGACAAGGGCAAGGTACATTATCACTATGACGGAGTATTTGACTCATTGGGCAGAAGCACAGCCAGTGAAGGATTTCACAGGCGCAATGGCTGCGAAGTTCCTATTTGAGCATGTACTAATGCGATTTGGATGTCCAAGGATCTTGATGAGTGATCGTGTTACACACTTCCTGAATGAGACAATCAGTGCACTAACGAAGGAATTTCAGGTATATCACAAGAAGAGCACACCTTATCATCCATAGGCTAACAGAACAGTGGAGGCATTCAACAAAGTGCTTGAAAACACACTGACCAAGGTTTGCAATGCTCAACGAAGTGATTGGGACATACACATACCTGCAGTATTGTGGGCTTATCGAACAACATACAAAAAGTTGACAGGACAAACCCCTTTTAGGCTTGTCTATGGTGTGGAAGCCGTAATTCCTATGGAATACATCGTGCCTAGTCTACGCATAGTAGCGGTCACAAATATGATAGATCATGGAGCCTTGGAAGAGAGGCTCGTGTAGCTGGATGAGCTCGAAGAAGAAAGATTTTTGGTTGGGTTTCACCAACAGGTCCAATAGCAGTGTGAAAAGGCATGGCATGATCGACACATCAAGCTGCGCACATTTAAGGTAAATGATCTGGTTCTATTGTATGATAGTAAGTTTGATAAATTCCTTGGAAAATTCAGGATGCACTAGTTAGGGCCTTATGTTATTAAGGAGATTACCGCGGAGGAGTGGTACAACTGGTCAAGTTAAATGGAGAACCCTTCCCAGGAAAGGTGAATGGAAGTCACTTGAAGCCATACATTAGTGGTCCAGCCATGTGACTATATGAAAGTAGCACAGTCTTAGCACTCCAGGCAGCTGAAAGGAGGTGCAGGACTATAAACTACACTGCCTGGGTTAGGGATCTGCGTGATTTCAAGACTGCGCGAAGTAGGGAAGTGTCACAGGGTCTGCGACAACATGAAGGCAGCTACTCTACTCATGGAAATAGCACACAGGTCCATCGAAAAGTGACCATTAAAGTCACTATTCACAATTTGATGGTCAGATTGTGGCCAAATGGAGCGGGCGACAAGCATTTAAGGCAAACTTTATGGATTAGATTCTTGAAAATTTGTTGCCAATCTAGCATTAATGGGCTGAATGTGGGGGGAACGATCATATTTGAATTCAAAAGGCCTTATAAATCACAGTTGGCTGTCCAGTGAAAAACACTTGGCATTTTGAAAATTCATTTGTTGCGTTATCAGGTGTGTATGGACTGTGTGAATTTTGAGGCTTTGAGAGCATGTTCAGCATTTGAGAGATTATCGAAGGAGATGCAGGACCTTTTGAATAGAATGATATCGACACCCGAGGAAGCCATGCAGGAAATTGAGGTAGTAGAAGTTTCCCCAGAGAGTGATGAAGTGGTAGTCGAAGTCACTAAATCACCCAGGACACTGACACCAAAGAAGGATAAGCAGAATATGCTACCAGTGTGCATCTCACCAAGAAACCCACAGAGAACCAAGCTCACTTTGCAGGAAAAGGGGAAGGCCATTAATCTAGAGGTCAATGAGGAAGAATCTGAAGAAATCCTAGCGGATGAGGAGGATTTGGAAATGGAAGTTGAAAGCTAGGGTGCAAACCTTATTACCAGGTTACCAGAATATGTTCCTCCATGCAAGGGCAAAGCCAAGGTGCCAAATGACATAGATGAGAGAAATAGATCCCTACAAACTCTGTTACTCTCAGATGACATTGTTTTTGAGGGGCCGCACTTAGGGTGAGTTCCTGTACTAAAGTTTGAAGATTGGGACCTCACAGAAATTCTCGCATTTAGCAACTAAGAAGCTAATGCGCTGATAGATTGACACGACTACTGGAACGATCGAATTAGAGTCGTGTACATGGCTCAAGGGTGTAGAGAAAGTCGGGCTACTCAACTTGCTCTGGGTACCGCATTACCACTACGCCCTAGTGACTGTCTTCATCATTAGGAAACTGCTCTGCTTAGTACATGATGGGTGTTTGTGGCTAGAAGATCCCATTCCCATCACAGACCACTTGATCCATCGATTCACACACGACTGCCTTACACAGGGGAGGATCCAACCAATATCTTAGAAGGAAAAGGTGGTGAGTTGGCCCTCACAGAAGCTATGAAGAAGAAATTCAAGTTGGAGAAGAAGAAGTGGGGATATGTCATCTCTAGTATTAGCAACCTTGCAATCAAGGTAGAAACACAAATATTAGCAGGCAAGGTGATGCAGAAGTGCCGCGGGGATGAGGTGCTCACACCTGTGATTACACTAGCAACCCAATGTGCTGAATGAGTCCAGTTCAACTAGGTGAATTATCAATGTGGTGAGTTCCTTGTGAATTGTCACGAGGCACAAGAGCAGGGAAAGATGTTCCACTACGTGTGGCTCTTGCTGTCAATCATATTGATGGCATGGGAGCTACTAGAAGATAGCCAATTCCCTTCGATTTCATCGGACATTCCAAAGGTAGTGAATGATCTGAAATCACACGTGAATGATCTCAGAGAATTAATGAAGGTATTACAGACTCCTGTGTTGGGGTGTGCCTATGTTATTTTATACAACAGATCGATAAGATTGTGAAATACATAGATGCTGAAGTAGTAAGAGAAACACAATAAGCAAACACACAAACACAAGAAGTTTAATAAGGAGTTCACCCAATCCTCCTGGGCTACATCTCCTGGTCCAACCTTCAGTGGTGGCCTTTCTATTGTGTCTTAAAAAGCAGAGTTTTTACAACAGTGAGCTCAATTTGAGTCTCACTCAACAGATGATGATCAATAGGATTGTACATGGATTCCCCAAGACCCTAGAGTACATAGACTCCTCTTACTGAATCTCGACCTTAACTGGTCACAGTGGTATAAGTCCAATTTGAGACTCAATACCTGACAGGTTTACTCAAAGGAGTTAGCTTGAACCTCTCAAGCCTCTAGAGTTGACAGACTCTCAGACTCTCTCTGTCTCTGACTAGCTCAATACTGCCTTTTCTCTATAGGTCATCTCAGCTTCTTCTCTGTTCTCTGCCTGCCTTACTCTCTGTCAGTTCGTGGCTTAAAGCCAATCCTCTTCCTGACTATTCATTTTCGCTTCCTAGTTGTCTGGATCTCCTACCTCTGTCCATTTAAATTCCTTTGCTTTGCGTCATCATCAATGTGTAATGCTTCACAGAGAGGTGGCCACCTGTCTCCTCACGAAATAAGTGTCAGTTCTCTTTGAACGATCATTATTTCCGTTGCCCCAAGATTTCCCGCGAAACTGATTCCTCTGCGAACTCATCGGTCATGCCGGATCTCAAATCTTATCCGCCTCAACCTATTTCCCCGTCGAATTCAGTCATCCATCGAATCGTTTCTCCACCGTTGATTTGGAGCCTCCAGATCCTACGGTCTCTGTCTAATCGGGTGGGTAAGTAGCATGCCATTTATCCGTCCGATGTGAGTGGTTTTCTCTCTCATTTGTAGGATGTGTGTCACCCAGCATATGGCATCGGGTAAGACTCGGTCGAACCCGCTTACCGCTTGAAGCCCTTCCGATATCCTACCAATTTTAGTGTGGGACCTGCCTTCTGACAAAATCAACGATTTCCGTACGGTTTTATGCTTTTATTGGGATTGAGCACTTAGGGTATTTCCTTCACTAAGGAGGACACCCTACAAAGTGTGAATCGCATATTAGAAACTACCCCCGTTTCTGAATTTTACCTCCCGTTTGTCAATTTGTGCCAGCGCATGGTTACCATGGGCCAACGGTCTGCACACTTTAACCGAGGGTCCTCGTTGCTCCCTGTTGATCACAAATTGCCATTGTTTAGAGGTTATTTCTGATAAGCTCAACATCCATAAGACTTTGAAACTTCGGCATGAGTTTTACAAAGTTCAGGAAACTTTAAGAGTGTTTAAGGATCTGATTCTGATCACGGCCTTCCCACTAAAAAATATTTTGGACCACCAAAAGTTGGTTTTTAAGCATCGACTAAGTGACGGTATAGTTGTCTCACTAGTCCAATCTCTATCCATTTTGCACTGCTTGGCTTTGAACCTTTGAGTCCAATCCTGAGGTACTCAACATCTCCCCTGCCTGTCATCCTCACCTTCCTGTCCAGAACTGTGTCTTCTTGCAATTCATTGAGATATTCAGGTAACAGATCATCAATAGAAGGCAATTGACTTTGCTCTTCGAGATATTCAATTAATGAAGGTTCAAATAGTCTCAAGTTGTCTACATTAATGACTGAAGTTGTCTACATTAATGACTGAGTAGATCTGCATGTAAGTTAGTAAATCAAGGCTAAAAGCATTCTCACCAATTTTCTCAAGTATCTTGAAAGGTCCATAGCTTATTGGCTTCAGCTTCTTACCTTCACCTTGCATTCTGTCTTTGCTTATATACAACCAAACTTGATCACCAACTTGAAAACTATGCTCCATCTGATGCTTGTCATGCCTTTCCTTGTACTTGGCTTGGCTCTTTTCTAGTTGTTCCTGTATTGCTTAGTGAATCTCTTGGATTTGTTCAATGAACCTAGTTTCTTTGTCCACATCATTGTGTCCATCAACCTTTATGTATTTACCAAAGACAAAGTCCAAGGGAGACCTTGGTGTGAAACCAAAACAGGTCTCAAAAGGAGATCTTTGTGTAGAATAATGTTTAGCACGGTTGTAAGCATGTTGCACATAACATAAATGTTCATCCCAAAGTTTGGGATGCTTGCTGCAATAGCCTCTGAGCAACTAGATCATTGTCATGTTGACCACTTCTGTTTGGCCATCTGTTTGTGGATGAAAGGGTGTGCTCTTCTTCAATTTGGTGTCCATCAGTTCCCACAAACTTGACCAAAACTTCCCAACAAACCGAGAATCTCGATCAGATACAATGGAAGTGGGTAATCCAAAATAAACCCATACACGTTGGAAGAACAAATTTGCTATTTGTTCAGCTGTAATCTGTTTGTTACATGGTATTAGAATACACATTTTACTGAACCTATCCACAACAACATATAGATAGTCATGACCTTTTCTAGATTTGGGCAGTCCCCCAACAAAGTCCATGGAAACACTTTACCAAGTATGAGAAGGTACTGGTAGTGGAGTGTACAAGCCCAGTTTTCTATTGCTGGTCTTGCTTTTTGCACACATAATGCACCCCCTTACATATCTAGAAACTATCTCATTCATTTTAGGCCAATAACAAAATCTTTGCAGTTGTGCAACTGTTTTAATTACACCAAAGTGACCTGATATTAGAGAAGTGTGTGCTTCTCAAATTATCTTTACTCGTTTAGTTTGTGGAATGCATAACTTTCCGAAATGATACAAGAGCCGGTCCTTAATATGATAATCCAATTCTTCTATTTGTTTGCCATGACTTAAAGTTGCATATGCATCTTTAAAACCTATATCTTGAGCATATTGTTCAATGTAGCTTTCATGTAATACTGAATTATGCTTAAGTATAGTAGATGCATTGATGATTGGTATGGACAACATATCTGCAACTTTATTGTGTATGCCCTTTTTAGATATGATAACTAAATGAAACTGTTGTAGGAAACCCATCCACCTATAGTGTCTTGATTGTTGCAACTTAGTCTGGGAGTGTAAATATTGAAGTGATTGATGATCAATATGTATAACTATCTCTTTGACCAATAAATAATGTTTCCACTTTTTCACACTCTGTACTAATGCATACAATTCTTTATCACATGTGGGATAATTAACTACTGCAGAATTAAATGTCTCAGAATGATAACATATGGGTTTACCATGTTGTATCAACACTGCTCCCATGGCATAGTCACTGGCATCTGTTTCAATCTTAAATGGTCTTTGAAGTTCAAGTAGTGCTAGTATTGGTGTTGTACTAATCTTTTCTTTCAAGGTGTCGAAGGCTTTCTATTGTTTGCCTCCCCACTGAAACACCTTGTTCAATCCTGTCAAAGCATGTAAAGGTGCTGCAATTAAGGAAAAGTTAGTAATAAACTTTCTCCAATATTGTGTTGCCCCTAGGAAGCTTCTAAATTTAGTAACAGATTTAGGTTTAGGCTAGTTTACAATGACTGCAACCTTAGAGGGATCTATCTTCAATTCACCACCCCCTACTATATGACCCAGATAATTCAAAGATGTTTTACCAAATTCACAATTTAAGAGTTTAACATAAAGTTTTTCTCTTTTTAAAACATCTAGAGGTCTGCTTGACATGCTTTAAATGTTCTTCCCATGTTTTACTAAATATAGGAATTTCATCCAAATATACAATTACAAAATCATCAATAAACGGTCTGAGTACATCATTCATTACTCTCATGAAAGTAGCAGGAGCATTAGTTAAGCCAAAAGGCATAACCAGCCACTCATACAATCCCTACTTTGTTTTGAAAGCAATCTTCCACGCATTTTGCTCTGCAACTTTGACCTAATGATAGCCATTATGCAAGTCCAACTTGGAAAAATAAATAGCTTCTTTCAACTGATCCAGTAGATCATCTATGTGAAGAAGGGGATAATGATTTTTTATCGTTATCCTATTTAGTGCTCAGTAATCAATGCACATTCTCCATGAGCCATCTTTCTTTCTCACCAAGACAATTGGAGACCCACATGGTGATGTGCCAGGTCTTATAAACCCTTTCTCGAGCATCTCTTATACTTGCTTCTTGATTTTTGCATTCTCTAAAGCGGACAACCTGTACATTTTAATGTTAGGCAATGGAGCATCTTGCTGCAAATTAATATCATGTACTATTTCCTTTTGGGGTGGTAGAATTTTAGGTTATTGGTATAGTATATCATATTCTGAAACAACTTTTTCTAAATAAGCTTGTTTTTTAGCATTACAGCCCTTAAATATTTTGGTTTTACTAGGTTTCTTTTCCTTTACAACCATCAGTAAAAATTGCTTGCATGAATTTACAATTCTTTTCATCTACCTTGAGTTTATGAGAGTATAATTATTTTTGAGTTTGTGAGCTCTTACAATATCTTCGATTCCATCTTTAACGAGTTGATACTTGTTTTCTGCTCTATAGAAAATTTCCTTTCTATCATACAAGTAAGGAATTCTTAAAACAATTCCACATATATCCAAAGGAACTATATCTAACTCAACCTCATCTACAAATGCTAACCCAAAAGAATACCTAAGTTTGCATTGTCTAGTCACTTGTCGTTGTGCTTTATCACATAACCAACCTACTGGATATGGCTTCTTGTGAGGTGTAGTCAGTAATCCCAACTTCTTTACAATTGCTTCAGAAATTAAATTTACTTGTGAGCCATTATCAAACAAAGTATCAATATTTTGATGCTTGGAAATAACTCTAATATGAAAAATCTCATGTCTTTTCCTCTCATTTTCTTCATTATCAGTAGATTGTGCAGAATTACTAGTAGATGCTTCAGAATTTTTACCTTTTATACGGGTGGCTACAATGGTTGTTTCATATCCTAAGTCTGACCCCAAATCTCTTTGAATAGCTGCAACATACTTCTTCTTTTTTCCATTGAACTTCTTAGGTTTCAACTCCGGATGCAAAATCCAGCAATGTTCATCATCATTCCCATCCTTTTTACAGTGAGTGCATGAAGACTTTGTCTTTTATACAACATTGGCCTTCCTCTCTTTCCATTTCTATTTTCTCTTCTCCTTGTTCTTGCTTGCAGTGGGTTTTGGATGATCCCCCAACTTCTAGGACCAAATTCTTGCCTCTAGCCTCTAAATGGGTAGCTTGAACATAGACCTCATCTATGCTAGTAGGTTTAAACATGAGAATGGTATGTCTTAAATAACTGTGTAGACCACCTATATACTTCGATAGAGTTTCAGGTGAGTCTAAAGAAATGCTTAGAATCAATGTTATTTTTCTAAATTCTTAAGTATAACCTTGTACACTTTTCCCTTTCAATCGTCGAAGAGTTTTCCAGCTCATCATGTCTTTTTTCATATAAGCTAGTGGATAGAATTGCTTTTTAATTGCAGAAACAAATTCACTCCAGACAGATAGAATTTTACCATGCTTCATCATGTTAGCTTTTGTTCGACCTTCCCACCATACCAAGGCAATTCCTCCAAGGCGTAGGCTAACCAGCTGAATCTTACTTCTGTCTGAGTCAATACTCTACACCCTGCAATACATATCAATCTATCTAATCCAATTATCTAGCTTCTCTGCATTCAACTCTCCATCATAGATAGGAAAATCAAATTTAACATCTAATTTAATCAAATATGTCCTCTTCTTATTTTCAGGGCTATTAGGAGGTGTGAGGAAGTTTTTTCTTTGCCTTTAGAGTGGTCATGGAGGAGAGATTCTTATTCTCCTTTATCTTTGGAGTGTGAGGAATCTGCATCTCTACCTTTCTTAAACTACCTATACATTTCCTCTACCATGGACCTCATGGCCAGGAAACTATCTATGAACTAGGGGTCTGATCCCAAGGGACTTTCTTCTAACATCTTCTTCTTAGGATAGACTCTTCCAATTTTTGGGTTAGCTTCAACCAACTCTTCTTCCCCTAGTTTAATCTTTGACCTAGTTAGCATTCAACAACAAAATCTAGCACAAGCTTGTCTAACCTTAACAACCTAGAGCTTAGATACCACTTAATCTGAAATCACTCGTGAATGATCTCAGAGAATTAATGAAGGTATTACAGACTCATGTGTTGGGGTGTGCCTATGTTATTTTATGCAACGGATCAATAAGATTGCGAAATACACAGACGCTGAAGCAATAAGAGAAACACAATAAGAAAACACACAAACACAACAAGTTCAATAAGGAGTTCACCCAATCCTCCTAGGCTACATCTCCTGGTCCAACCTTCAGTGGTGATGTTAAATTGGAAACTAGGGCCAAACTCCATGTGGGTCAGCTTATTTATGACAGCTGATATTTTTATTGGATCCCTCTCAACGAGAGGTGTAGGATTGATCTAAATATCATCCGATTTCGATAAGTATTTATGGAAATATGAATTTATTTTAATTATGGATTTATTATCAAGCCGACCAACAATTTATGTAGGCTCAAGAAGTCTAAAAGACATGCTTATTCATCACCAATGTTTTAGTATAAATTGAAAAGGACTTGATGTCATTTTGGACATACACATTCTTCATGTGTTCTCCTCTCCACGTCTTGGGTTTTTGGAGAAGGAGAGACACTAATGAAGGATTTGCTAAGATGATGCCCTAATTTACACGTTGGAAATAGAGACACTCAGCCACAAATCAAGGAAGACGTTTATACACTGTCCATTCAAGGAGGTTTTATACACAGTCAAACCCTGAAGTTATTAATCTATATGCAGTTATGAAGAGAGCGTAATGAAGTAGTCAGAGCATGACATAAATAAAGGGAGCACGGTCATATCAAAGGAACACAATCATATAAAATTGAGACAATGATACACAACAAAGAAAACCTACATGGACAGCCCTATCAATATACGCAGATGAGATACGTGGACATTTCACGCTGTAGCATGCTGTCATATAATACACAATATGGGAATGGCGATATAACTTACCACGTAGTTCATACAATGCATAGCACCTATACACTGAGAACTTGTACGCTACAAACCCTACTCTACATGCAGTCATGACAATATAATATACCACGCAGGGTAGCCACAGTATCCGCAGTCGAAACTCAATGTTGTCATGAATGCAATTATATTGATGATGAGTGGAACACAAAGATATACAGGTCATATTCATCATGGACGCAGTTATATTTATGATGAATGGAATGCAGAGATATTCAAGACGTAGTTATATTGATGATGAATGGAACACAAAGATATACGGGTCATATTCATTATGAATGCAATTATATATATGATGAATGGAACGTTGATATATACAAGTCATATATATGATGGAAACACCTTAAAAATTGTTGTAGCCACTATGAGGAATGCTGAGAGCCACAGTCATGATAATGGAGCCAAAATAAGGGTAATGAAACTACAATCAAGTCATGAGGAAGCCACAGGCATTTTCGGTGAAGATCTTGACTACACCTTGTGGGTTTATGGTACAGTCAAGCTAGATCTTGGCTAGAAAACAAAGAAGGAACTTCAGATGAGTATGAGGGAAGAGATCTGCACTGCTGGAAGGCATATACAAGTTTTGGATGAACACAAGATATACGAGATAAGGTGCAGGCATAGTATTTCATATAGGTACAGACTTTGATGTCTTTCTCAGAGGTCTGAAACAACAAGGTACTTCTATCACAACAGTCTCGGTTAAGATCAAAGTCTCAAAAGGACCAATAAGTCTCAGCATTTAAATGATGTGCCTATCTCAGATGGATGAAGCATTATAAACTTCAGATAACAACATTCTTAGCATTGTCACAATTCTGGTGAGAATGATCCCGATGGATCTATCTCATAGCAGTCAAGGTATATGTATATCCTCACTGTAGATATTGTGTAGTTTGAGACTGCATTATAGCCTAGCTACTTTGCTAGGCTGCAAGTCATAGCAAGTAGCTAAGGCTTATACACACATAGCTATATAATGAAGCAACAAAAGGAGAGTGTTGCAGCATGATGAAGCAACGCAAATTTATAAAAACAACATGATGGGCACATTAGCAGGGCATCATGATGATGAGTTCAGGAGCAGCTCTGTCATCAAGGTTCAACACACTGTTATGGTCTAGCAAGGTGCTACACGACAAGGTGCAGAAAATGATCAAGAGGCAACTCTATGATAGGTGAAGGAGTCACCTTAGAGAATTAGTTGAAGCAATATGTCTTCAACTGATCTCAGCAAATATCAAAAGTCAAAGTGTTGACTTCTATTGTAAATGTATTCTCTCTCTCTCTCTCTCTTCCTTTGCTGAACTTTGAAGAACATAAAAGAATAATTTATCAAGGGTTTCCCCGCACATTGTGGGGTTTGTCCCTAGCTTGCGCCACATCCTTGTTATAGCTCCAAATCTCACTATTATGGTTTGTGATGCTGCACTCATGGCCTAAGGCAACCCCTCCTTCCAGACCTGGTCCCAAATTTAAAAAACAGTGTTTTATTCCTTGTATGCGACATTTCCCTGAGTAAAATGCGTGTATACGCGTGTAGTCATATACCCAACCCACGTATATGTATTAAAACACTTCAAAAAATATAAAACTCCTTATTTTCAGGAGGAGATCGCGGGTTTTACCTGCTGATCACCTGTTAGTGCCCGTGGCCCAACTATTCCCAACCAACTCCCAATTAAAAAACTACTTTGGGAGTGGTATAAAAAGACATCAAAGGGAAGGCCTAAGGGAGGAGAGAAGAGAGAGAAAGGTTATTATACTAAAATATTTCCCCTGACCAAGTCTGAAGACGCTTGTGCCTTCTGCACTTCCCCCATTTGTACAGGAAACCCTTGTTTCCTGTGTGTTGATGTTCATCTACTAGTTATGGCATCATGGAGTGAGTCTTGGAAGGAGATATGCTAAAGGCTTGAGGCTGGACGGATCCGGAAGGAAGCTTTGCTTGGAGCCTGCGAAAGTTTACTCAGGTGATATTACTCCTTTTGTACATTTTATGTGTCTATAATAAAGAAACACGTCTTGGTTCCTGATATGCTTCTTCTTTATGTTTATGATGTTCATGTTTGAATTTCATATGTGAATGGTTGTTCAAATTTCATAACTAACTACCTTCTTTTATAAAATGAAGATGATTTCTTTATAATTCTTTGTCCATATACTGTTGTATTCTTTGGAATTGGTTGTTTTGCAGGACAAAGGAGCGAAAGGGACTTGAACAAGGGTTTGGACCCTTGAGGAACTTCTCGAATGTAGGACCTGAGGTACGCCCCTCTTACTATAGAATTTGCTTTTAATAGCATAATGGTTGTGTGTATGTGTGTTTCTCTGTTTAGACAACTTTCAGTCTGCTAGGGTTTCCACCCAAAAGCCCTACGGGAGAAAATCCCTCGCCAGAATTGGTGACTCCACTGGGGACAACACTCTTGTTGTTCCTAGTTTGGGTGTCTGTCAAGCCAATCAGGGCTTAGTTGCTTGTTGGTTTGGTGTTACTGTCTAGTCTATTCTTGAATTCTAAGTTTTGCCAGTTTCTTCAGTTTGTTTTTTATTTTTCTTGAAATCTTTCATATATGCTGTTTTTCTTAGTTACAGAAGCGTACGTACGCGTGTTTCCTGAAGTAAACCCGCGTATACGCAGGTTTCCTCAGGCACAGTCGCATATACACGCAGTCTGCACATAAGTACAGTCGCGCATATATTGCAATTTTGAAGATTTATAAATTTTTGAGTCTCTGAAGGTTTGTCTGGTGGTTTGATTCAGTTTGAAACAGTCATTTTGTCAGTATCAGTTGTTTGTTTCACAACAAGCGTCTTACTCCGATTTCTCTCTGATTGTAAGGAGTATTGGTCTTGTTTTGTGTTTGCAAGCATCATCGTCTTTTTTGCTAAAAGCGCGCAAGATTTCTTGTTGGAATCTTGGCTGCTCTGATTTATCAGAGCAGAAAGATTGTTATCAATCTTTGTGTTGGATTTGGTTTTTGGTGACTTTTTGTTTGCTTGACAAAACCGCTTTTTGTGACCATCTACTTCTTTCTTTCATGAAAGTTGTCAATTGATACTTTCTTGAAATTGTCTTTTTGATATTTTTTGGTCTTTGTTGCCAAAGCTTTCATTGTTGCTTTCAATTGTTAAAAAGCATCTTTAAACACATTTGTTTTTGTTGAGTTTTCGTCCATTGTATGGTGTCAACTTGCAAAAGTGTTTCTTGCTTATTGTTTCAGTCGCAAAGTTTCAATTTTGTTGAGAGCATTTTTGAAAAGACTTTTTTGTTGATGCTTTGAAGAGAAATTTTTGAAAAATTTTGTTTTGCTTTCTTGAACTTGCTTTTCATTTGGTTTCCTTTTGGTGAATGAAAGTGTTTTATGTTTGTCTTGAGTTTTGTTTTTAGTGTTTAGACGAAATGAATGGTAGTATTTCATATTCCATCTAGACATTGTAAGTGGCAAAAGAAAATTTGATAAGAAAAGCAACTTTCATTTCTTGTTTTTAGAGTTGTTTTGAATCTTGCATCAAGCATATAGTTGTTGCATTAGGATAGATTTGCATCTCTTTAGGCATATATAGCTTTGTTAATTTTTGTGAGTGTGAAGTGTGAATTAACGAAAAGAAAAGAAAAGTTTGTTTTATTAGAAGTTTCCTTTCGAACCCTGTAGAAATTACTCTTCATCGAGAAACAAAGACAAGTGCATATGCATATAGTTAGGTTTTATTAATTTCTTTTGCGTCGAAAAAACACCACTAGTTTCACTTCCATCATCCCCTGACTTAAAGAACAGCCCATTTTAAAATCAAGCGCTAACTAAAATTCACTAGAACTTCTTCTTTTAAGTTAAATACACCAACAAGTTTTAGAATTTTAGGGCCTTGGATTAGGCGAGTGGAGAGTTAACTCTCCAAGGCCATTTAAACATCAAACATAGGAGTCTAAATAACGAGAGAAAATCCAATAACATTAGGAAGACTAGGAAAGCTCCAGATCCGGGAGTTAAGCACGAGGGTCTATGAAGACAGGGAAGAGAGATACCCCCTCTCCTACTTGTCCGAACTTACCTCACGACTGTTCCACCTGGCTTCTGCGATGAGTTGGTATCCATAGTTGCTACTTTTAGGGAACTACATAGGTGGCTGCGGAGGGGAATCCCGTGGCACCTGAGGTCGACGTTGTATCACTCTCGACAATACTACTGGAGGGCACCCTTGCGAAGCTTGGGGGCTTGCACTGGCGCAAGATGTTGTTAGGAGGTCAGCGTAACTTCCTCTGATACCTTCGCTAATAGGCTTGGGCCCTCATCACCCCAGACTATCTTCGGAAGGCCCCTTATTTCACTTTCTCATATTTTCGTGTCCGGTCCTAATCACCCGGAGCGGAAATACTTGGAAGTTGTTTGACTGGTTGTATCTTTAGAGACTTTATAGTGGGTGCTCTGTGCTCTTGGTTGGCGTAGCTTTCAATTTTTTGAGTCTTTAGTTAGATCTTAATCAGAAAGTTCAAAGTGGCTGATTGATCTCCTAGAGGGTCTCGAAGACTTCGGGGTCTTTCACCACCGAGTTTAGAACCTTCTCTGAGAAGGCGCAGAGGTAATAATACTGGTGGGTTTCGTCCCACGGCAATTGACACATCGAGGATTGATCCTCCTCTCGGGGGCATTAGTATTCAAGCAAGGCCTGGTACTTCCACGGAACAAGAGAGGAACACTCCAGCTCTTTCTCGAGTTTGCTTACAAGTGGAGGATAACATAGAGGTAGAAGAACTTTCAGAGTCGTTAGCGGCTCCGAATTCCCCCCTACCGTCTAGTCATCCACACGTATTGCAATACGTTGGTTATCTGACACATATACCATCAAGTTCAGGTTACGCTACGCGCTTACCTTCGACGACCACTACTGGAAGCATGGCTTCTACAAGTGCTACGACTGTACAGACTTCCATATCTGTACAAGGGGGAGGAACTATTTCCATCCCCTCTGTCTCTTTATTCAGATCTTTTGCTAGCACGTCTTTTGTTGGGTCTACCTCCATTCCGTCCACGAGTGGAAATTCCCAAACTAATGCTTTTGGTTCTGGATTCTTCCCATTTGGTACCCATTCACAGGGCATTCCTTCAACTCTGTTTGGGGCCACCACGTCCATGATGAGTGGATCGGCTTTGTTCCAATGTTTTCCATTCGGAAGTGGTCATATACCACATTCCAACCCAACAATAGGATCCATGCCTTTTTCTTCTGTAGGACAAAGCAACAATCCTTTCCAAGGTTGGAATAACCCTGGGTTTAGTAGTGCCGGAACTGGGAATCCATTTTTCGTCCAATATGGGAATAGGCCGTATACCACAGTTAGTTCATTCCAAAGTATTCCTCCCCTAGCTTCGGCTTGGAATCCATATCAGGGGTTATCAACTCCGTATAATCCTTTAGGAGGAAACTTTGCTGGGTATGGTGGATATGCGGCCAGAGTTGGTCAAACTCTGAGTTTTGCTGGATCACAAGGCTTGCCTTTTGGTTCAGCGGGTTCTATTGGTTACTTCGGGCAACCTGGTGCCTTCCAAAATCCAGGTCAATCTTTTCAGAGCTTTGGGAGTTCCGCCCAGTCAGGGTGGAATCCCCAAGCTCCTCCTAGACTTCCGTTTCTGGCAACGTTGAACTTGCCAGACCTCACTAAGTTAACTAACGATCCAATCAAGTATAATCCAGCCTAGCCTCCGGTCCCAACCAAACTCCCTTCGGACATTCCAAAATTCGAAGGGAAGAGTGGTGAGGACCTGGGCGACCATGTAACCACGTTCCACTTGTGGTGCTCATCGAACTCCCTGATCGATGACTCGGTTAGGTTGACATTATTTCAACGCACCTTGACTGGTAATGTAGCCAAGTGGTATATAAAGTTATCTGGGGGCAGATTTACATCATTCGCTGACTTAGCCAATATTTTCTTAAATCATTTTCAGTTGCCTATCCGGTATGATGTTGGAACTGAACTACTGGCCACTTTTCGTCAGGATAGGGTAACTCACATTTCTGATCATATTCAGGAATGGAGACAGAGAAAGAGGCTCATTAAAGCTGAAATCCCTCCGGAGTACCGTCTCGAGTGGCTCTTGAAATCTTTAATACCTGAGATCTCCAAGGATGTCTCCATGTCTCGAGCCTATTCTGAGGAGCAAGCCATTTTTAGGGCCCAGCAATTAGAATTGATCTACTCTCAGTCTGGGATCCTACAAAAGTACTTGCCAGATGCTCCTGGGTCTAAGGTTGACATAGCTAAGCCGAAGCCAGGTCCCCACGCAGATGGTATTGTTGGGTCGGTATACACGAATACGGTGAACTTGTTGAATCAATTGCAGCAGTTGACTTTACAAACTGCTTCTAACAACCAAGTCACATCATCTAACCCTTCGGCTTCCCAAACTTCTTTTATTAATGCCGTCCAATCTGATAACCCCAAAGGAAATCAAAATTCCAATGGGAAAAAGAAAGGAAGAGGTAAGAAAAAGAACCAGGATGGGAAGCATGATGCAAATAAATCCGGCAATAATGCTGGTGGTGGTAGAAATGAGTCGAAAAAGAAAGTCAAGTTTCCATGCAAGTTGTGCAGTGGAGACCATTTAACTCATCTTTGCCCCAAGATTGAAGACGCTCAGCGCTTGTTAGGGCAGCAAGGGACTTCTAGTTCCCAAGCTGTGTTAACCAACCCTTTTCCCCAAGGGCAGCAACTTCTTGCTGGCGCGAGTTCAAACCCTGGAACCTCCGCAGGGGGCAACTAGGAAGGGGAAAAATCATCGAATTTTTTTATGATGGGTTCTAACGTCCATGTGGCTACTCGGTCACGTGATTATGGTGAAGCCGAAACTTCCAAGGACAAGGTTGTTCCCGGAAGTACTGACCTTCATATCGAGCGACCCCCTGTTGAGACTATACCACGGATACCGAAAGGTTCCGCTGAACGCGCGACTATTAATCCTAATGCTAGGGCCACCCAGAATAACTCCATTGTGGAGGATCTAGCCCAGAGTCCGTGCACCATGTTCACTTTAGAGGTTCTCCAGTCATGTTCGACTCAGAGACGTGCTTTACTTTCTGCGATTGGGGCAGTCGATCCGACTAACTCTTTAGTGCTCACTTTTGACATGTTAAATGTTAAAAAGCGACTCCCTCATCATATGGCTTTTCAAATAAAGTCTACATACCGGAAAATTAACATTTTTCGTACCATTATTGATGTAGGGGCTTCCACGTGCGTCATGTCGATATCATGTTGGAAGGCTATTGGATGGCTTCGGTTGTTCCTTCACCTACCGTCTTGACTGCATTCGATGGCTATTCTCATAAGCCGCATGGGATTATCCCAGCCTTTCCTATATGTGTTGGGGGGAAGGTCGTTAATATTGAAGTAGAAGTCATAGATGCTAACCTAGACTATAATCTCCTCCTAGGAAGGAACTGGGTATACGAAATGGACGTTGTTGTTTCGACTCTATTTCGTGTCATTTGCTTTCCTTATGAGGGGAAAATCGTGAAGGTTGATCAATTGGATTATTGTCCAATTGATCCCCAAGCAAGCTCCGAATCTACTGTTCCTTTAGTGGATAACCCTCGTCCACCCACTAAGAATCTAGGAGTAGGGATGTATTCCTCATTCATGGGTACTTTTGAGTTTCCCTCTCTTATCGCTAAAATCAATGCCATTTCGTCATTTAAGGAGTCTTCTCGAGAAGAGTTCTTTCGGACTTGTTATTTTTCATACCCTTAGACCTTGCCTTCACCTACGACTACATTAGTTGAAGGACAAGGGAATGGAATGGCATTTCCTATATCTGCAGCTGAGCTTAGATATCAGTCTATCATCAACTCTGCAAATGACCATTCTACTCCTTTTTCCGAAGAGGAGTTAGATGGCGATGTGGCCCCGGCTTGGAGCCTCAATTCTACCTCTGCTTTGGACTGCTTAGATTCAGTTTTACCTTCAGAAGAAGAAATTCTTGAAGCAATGATGGGAATAGATCGGCCTTGGGAAGATTTACACCATCGTTCATACTTTCTTCCTCCATTGCAAGAGGTAGAATCTAGATTCTCCTAGCTCTATTCTAGTGATGTTTGTACGGTGTCAAACCCTTTGGCTCCAGCACACATTCGTGCTGAAGGTAATATGTCGGTGATTTCAAAAACACCTATAAACATCTCTAGGGACCCTAACATGATCGAGAATCTCTTCATCGGAATTGAGTGTTCCCCTGAAGAAATTCGAATTTACACCGACCTGTTCAAGGAATTTCGAGATGTATTTGCTTGATCTTATGAAGAAATGCCTGGAATTGACCCATCTATAGTTCAACATGAGATCAAGACGTATGAAAACACCAAACCAGTTCGTCAAAGGCTTCAGTCGGTTAACCCTAGGAAAGCATCAACTATCAAATTGGAAGTAGAGAAGCTGCTAAAGGCGGGTTTCATACACCCTATTCCTCTTACTGATTGGGTTTCTAATCCAGTCCCTGTAGATAAAAAGTAAGGAACAGTCCGAGTATGCATCGATTTTAGGGACCTAAACAAGGCTTGTCCCAAAGATAATTACCCCACGCCATTCATTGATCAGATTATCGATGAGTGTGCGGGTAATGAGATTTTTTCCTTCATGGATGGATTCTCTGGCTATAATCAAATTTCTATCCGTCCCAAAGATCAACATAAGACAACCTTTATGTGTCCCTGGGGTACCTTTGCATATAGAAAGATGCCTTTTGGTCTTAAAAATGTTGGAGCCACCTTTCAGCGGGCCATGTCATATGCTTTCCATGACATCAAGCATGTCATCGAAGCGTACTTAGATGATCTCGCTGCTCGTTCTCGAAAGAGAACTAATCACCCTAGCCACCTTCGAATGGTTTTCAAGCGATGTCGTTTTTATAAAATTCGGTTGAATCCCAACAAGTGCGTTTTCGCGGTTACGTCCGGTCGGTTGTTAGGGTTCATTGTGTCAAATGAAGGGATTCGGGTTGATCCCTTCAAGGTTGAGGCAATAGTTCGGTTGCCTCCCCCGTCCTCAATTCGTCAACATCAGAGTCTTCAAGGGAAGGCTAATTTCTTAAGGCGGTTTATAGTGAACTATGCCGAGATCACTAAAGGGTTCATGTTTTTGCTATGGAAAGGAGTTCCATTTGTATGGGACGACTTTGCACAACGATCGTTTGATGCTTTGAAAAAAGCACTAGTCTCTACCCCGCTTTTGAGTCCACCGGATTATGGTAGAGACTTCTTTTATATCTTGCTGCAGTAGAATCAACCATTGGTATGGTTCTCGTTCAGGAGGACAATGCTCCCACTGAGCACGTGATTTATTATTTGAGCCGAGCCTTAATAGGTCCTGAAATTTGCTATTCTCCGGTTGAGAAGTTGGCCTTGGCAGTTGTTCATGCTGTTCAGCGGCTCCGTCATTATATCTTGCTACACAAAACTTTTGTCTTAGCGGCGGTCAATCCATTTCAATTTGTCCTCAGTAGGCGCGTGATTGGGGGCAAATATAATAGATGGATAGTCATCTTGCAAGAATTTGATCTTGAGTTCTTGTCTGCCAAGTCTAAGAAATCCATGGTTTTCGTTGAGCTAATTTCTGAGCTGCCTTGTGGAGAGGATACTGTTTATGAGGAAGTTTTCCCGACGAAATTTATCCTTCCATCTCTTCACTCGACCCTTGGTATGGAGATATCATTGTCTATCTCCAGACTTCGAAGTTTCCCTCTACTTTCTCCAAGGATGAACGTCGTAAATTACGTCACCTAGCTAAAAATTATGTTATCATTGGTGATACCTTATACCATCGAGGGGTTGGTTCAATCCTTCGGCGCTGTTTAACCTTGGAGGAAGCAGAGATAGTGCTAAATGATTTCCACAGTGGAGCTTGTGGTGGTCATCTATCGGGGCTTGCTACAGCCCAACGCATATTACGTGCTAGCTATTTTTGGCCTTCAATTTTTAAAGACTGTGTGGAAGTGGTCAAACGTTGTCACACTTGTCAAATATTTACTCGCAAGATGCGTGCTCATCCAGCTCCTCTTTTTCCCGTTGTCACCGTTGGTCCTTTTACTAAGTGGGGTATTGATTTTACAACTTGTAATCCGCCTTTAGCAGCGAATCACAAGTATATTATTGTGGTTGTAGACTACTTTACGAAGTGGGCCGAGGCCATGCCTACTTATGAAAACGATAGTGACACGGCAGCTTTGTTACTTTTCAATCAGGTTATCTCAAGATTCGGTGTCCCGAGAGAGATTGTCACTGATCATGGCAGTCACTTCCAGAATCAACTGATGTCTGAATTGGCTCTTAAATTAGGTTTTTGCCAAGAGCACTCATCTCCTTATTATCCTCAGGCCAATGGATAGGTCGAGGCAATTAATAAAACTCTTAAGACGATACTCCAATGGACAATCGACAAAAATCGGTCCAATTGGCACGTTATGTTGTATTCGGCTCTTTAGGCATACCGGACCTCCGTAAACATTGCTACTGGTTTTACACCTTTCAAGTTGGTTTACGGGATGGAATCTATCTTTTCGACTGAATGTGAAATTCCATCTCTTAAGTTAGCTGTAGATCTCCTTCCAGAGACTTCAAGTCTCGAAGAGCGCCTCCTTCACTTGGAACATCTCGATGAGCAGCGTCGAGATGCCGCCACGATGAATGAGGCTCATAAGAAAAGGGTCAAAATGCAGTATGATAAATCTGTCCGTCCTCGTGTATTTTCTGAAGGTGACCTTGTCTTGGTCTATGACCAAGATAAAGACACCTTGGGGGCAGGCAAGTTTAATCCTATGTGGTACGGTCCTTTCATTATTAAATGAGTTTTAGAAAAAGGGTCGTATGAGTTAATCGATTTTGAGGGAAACAGGCAGGTGGAGCCCCGAAACGGGCTCTACCTAAAGAAGTACTTTGCTTAAGTAAGAGTTAGGCAATGGCTTCTTTGTATATTATGTATATTTGTACATATATCATCGAGAGTTTTGTGATGTCAACACTTTTTGGTCTGCTCTTGTAGGTGTTGATGGATGACTTGGTCTATTTTGGGTTCGCCGATGGTGCTAGTCAGTACACTCAGAATCTGGCATCCGCAGCTTGGGTACTCTATTATCCAACTGGTCAATTGATGGTATCAAGAGGCATATGCATTGGCCCTGCTTCGAATAATATGGATGAGTATACTGCCGTTATTAATATACTATCTGAGGCAATCTCTTATGAGATCGACTCGTTGGTAGTTTATCTCGGTTCTCAATTGATAGCGTCTCAATTAAACAACATTTATCGGGTAAGGGATCCATGTTTATATCGCCAGTATTTAAGGGTGAGGTTGTTGCAAATATCATTTGTTTATATTAATTATTTGCACATTCCAAGATCTCATAATTGGTTAGCTGATTCTATCACTAATCAAGCATTATACTGGCACATCAATCATTCATCATAAAATCAAAGCATCAAAAAGTCGAACTGTATATATATATATATAACATATGAAAACTTCCCCTAATCTCAAGAGTAGCCCTCTTGAAATAGAGCCGGGAAAAAATATAAATATTAATCATAATCTGACTTCTGAATAGAACATGATGTTGTTGTAGCCGTTACATAGATATAAAAAGGAATTCACATGGGATTACACAGGCATGAAAGGCATTCACCCCAGCCTATGTACACACCACGTCTACTTGAAAGAGGACTGCAATCCAACTAGGTAGCCACAACGACGCATGAACCCAACACTTAAGAAGTAGTAAAAGAGTAATTGCAAAAGCTTCTAAATGTCAACTTCATTTATCCCATATCTAACAGCTAATGGGTATCTACACTTGTTATTGTTCCTAAAAACAATGGAAAATGGAGGGTATGTGTAGATTACAGAGAAATTAACAAAGCCACTTAAAAGAACCATTTTCCTTTGCCATTTATATATCAGGTCCTTGACACGTTATATGGAAAAAAAATTATTCTAATTTCTAGATGGGTTTAGTGGTTATAATCAGATATAAATTTCCCCATAGGATTAGAATAAAACCACCTCTGCATACAATTTTCTCCCTTTTGGACTCTATAATTGATGAGCACCAGTATTGCAACAAAAATGTTGCAACTCCTGGGGCTACCAATTTTACTTTATCAACCCGGTGTTCGTACAAACTTGGAGGTGACAGTGCTCTATACACAAGCAAATGTGATCGGTCCACTCTTTGTCACTGCTGAGCTAGTGATAGACCACTATGTTTTCTCAAAACAACCTTCTATTGATTTAGAAGAAGATTTATTACCAATGAGGAAAGAGGAAATTTGCACTAACTGAAATCTTATCTACTGTAGTAAGGAAAGACAAAAATCAAATGCTTAAATACACCACTCATCTAATTAATTGCTAAGAGGATTTTCTTCAAAAGAATGCTAAGTTAGCATATGTGTAATCCTACTGTCCTAGGCATGCAATCTGAAATAACCAAATTTTCTATTGCTATGCATATAAATAAACACAATAATTCTTTTTTCCTTTTTGTCTTTTTTTGTGTGAAAAATATGAATTCTAAATCCTCTTGGTGATGTGGCAGGTTGGTTAGAGATGGTGGTTAAAGGTCTGATGGCTTGGAAGGCAAGTAGGGGCCTTCTATCTTCTTTGATGCTTTTTCCACAATTTGGCCTCAAAACAGGCCACTACATGTCGTCCTACAGGATGTCCTAATGCTTCCTATAGGATGTCCTAATGCTTCTACAGGATCCGACCGAGAGAAATAAGAGTGATTTGTAAGGTAGTGTAGGCCTTAGGGAAGGTGAATGGTGGGAGAAATAAGGCAAGGGAGTGGCTAGGACTCCTTTAGAGCTCAAAACAAAGTTTGTAAGATGGCTGGATTTTCTCAACAACCCTGGAAAGTTGTTCTTATGGAATGATGAATTGAATGAGGGACTTAGTGGATTCTGATGATCATGGATGGATGAGGTTAGGTTGAGGTTTGTCGGTCATGAGATCTCCCTGAACTGTTGAAACTCCTGCACTCCATCAATCACTAACATTTATCATGAATCATGTCAAACAAGAAAGATTTTCAATCAACTAAGAAAACATAATTCCATTATCTAGTTGCCTACTTCATGCATGGAAAAACTTGCATAATAATGTGAAACACTATGAGATCTAATGCAAGGCTGAAGATATCAGAAGTGACATTTGAATCCTATTCTTGAAAATTGAAAAGAAGCTGGCCTAACTAGCGGAAAACCCTAAATTCCATAAGGAATTAGAATTCTGTCTTTTTGGGGCTGAATAGGAGTTCTTTCCTCGAACCATGGTCCCTGAAGGGAGGAGTGAGGCCAAAGATACCTACTATTCTCTTTTTGGTATTCCTTTATCTTTCTAAGCTACTGCTAAAGCAATGCACAAATGGAAGAAAACTAATCAAATCCACAACTACTTGCAATGAAATAATGCTAAAACCAATTCAACCATTAATCTATGAAATCAACTAAGCATATAATTACAAGAAGAGGAGTCTTTGCTACTAGGGTTGGGCCCTAACCCAAAAGCTTCAACCCTTTGAGTCAACTCAGTTTTGGATCAAGGAAATGCTCATTCTTATTATCATATTAGAAAAATTACATAACAATGTCTTCCACAAGTCTTGAACTCGAAAATGCTTAGTGCTCTTACATAAAAGATCTAAATCCTAATGAGGTTCTAGGCCTCCTTATTTATACCACTGAAGTCTCCAATGACTTCCTCAAATCTAGGGAGGCTTGGCTCCCAAACTCAAGATGAACTGGCTCTTTAACTGTCACTGGCTCGCCTGCCTTTTGATCTTCATGACTCGGCTGCTTGCAACTCCGAGCTAGTGTGATTTAATGGAGGAATATTCGAATGAGTGAGGATTAAATGAGGAGGATCTATCTCCTACAATCTCGCCTCCTTGTCTCATTCAAGTTTCTACCCTTAAAGCCAAAATTGCCATGGTTTTCTCTCAAAAACTTGCAATCAATGCACATTAGTCCACTAGACATAACATCTTACTTTTACACATATCATTAAGAAAAATATAATCAAAATATGTAAGGAATTATGAGAAGAGTTGATTTAAATAAGCTTGGAGGTGTATTAAGGTTTGTATAGTTACCTAATGATGAGGCTCATCATCACTCCCCTACTAAAAGTGTTTCTCATCCTCTGAGCAACTCAATCTATATCCATGTCCTTCATTGCTCCAGTGGCCTCCCTGACATCCCATGCTTCTGTTGTAGTTTCCTCTTCCTGTGAATAGAATCTTACCTTCCTCTCTATCTCTTCCCGCTTCTTTCTTTCTTCCTCTTCCTTCCTTCCTTCCAACATTCCTAAGAGAAATGGTGGATTGAGTCTCAAGCCAATCTAATTGACTTTGAGTCTTTGTAGAGCTTGCTTGTACATGGGTGTTTGATTTAGTGTCTCTCTCATTGTCTGAGGAGAATGGTATTTTCTGATTTTTAGGCGCTAAGGCAAGGTGTTCCATCTCCTTTGGCAAGCTTGCATGATGTCATCTCCTAAAAACCTGAACATGTCTTCAAAGTGTGTGACTGCTTTCTCTTGGGAAACAAGGTACCTAGGTGCAAGCTTAGGATCATTTGCAATCAGGTGGTCGGTGCAGATGACAACCATTGGGTTAGATTGCTCAACTCTTATCATGAGGGGTTATGTTTCTTATCTTGCCATTACCTTTTTCATCTTTGCAGCTCTTTCCTCCTCATGATTCATCCATGATGCTAAGGTCATCAGTTTTCAAGTCCCTAAGTTTTAAATTTGGGTCCCACACATTCAAATCTGGCAGGGCCAAGTTGTGTAGGTAAAACTCAGACATTGTAGCTCTATCCTCCAAGGTGCTTTGATCACAGAGATCAATGAATTGTCTATAGTATTGGAAGGGCATAGTGCCTCTCTGTGCTAAAGTATTAATTTGGAACTATAGCCATTGCTCCTTAAGATACAAGGCATAATAATTTGCTAGCATTCTGCACACGATTTCCTGTAAGGATAAACTGACCATAACTTCCAACTAGCTTTCCCTTTCTTGCAACTATCTCTTAGCCATGCATTCTCTGCTTCCAACTGAGCTTTCATCATTGCCTCTCTGTCTCTTATGCTGCTCAGTTCTCTACCCATCTCCTTTACTTTGTCCTCCATGTGGCCCACATCCTCCACTCCTTTGGACTTGGCAATTTGCATCCACCTGTGTGTCCTTTCCCTTTCTTTCTCAAGCTCAAATAATAAAGGGATGGAAAATTTTTGTGGGATGTCCCTACCCCCCTCAATGAACCTATAGTAAGAGTCGAGGTTGGGTTGCAGACTAGGTTCTCTTAGTTCTAGGTCTTCCTTATTTGTTTCTTGCTGGGTGATACCTTCTTGGTCCATTTTCTGAGTTTCTTGTAGGTTTAGCAGAGTTTCCTATAGGATGGCCTCTGCTTCCTGTAGGTCCTTCTGTATCTCCTATAGGAGACCTTTTCCCTTTGATGAGGCAGATCTGGTGACAGGCCTCCTAACATAAGTGATGGGAGATTTGGGAGAGGCTTGTCCTGATGATCCTTCTCCCTGATATTTCCCAAGAGGAGATATCTTTTCTTGCTACTTTGGTGAGTCTTCAGCGACAATAGTAATTTTGGTTGGTGATTGAGTTCTTCCTTGCTTGATTCTTGTGCTTTTTCTTGTCCTAAAGTACGATGGGGTTTGTCTCTTTCTCTTCCCTTTTTGCTTGATAGGTGTACTTAGGGAAGTAAGAGTAGTTGCTGCCTCTTTCTCAATGGGTTCTGGAGATACCCTTGGTGATTCTTCCCCTTCTTTGCCTTGAACTATAGACCTCTGTTATTCCTTGCCTTTTGCTTCCTCTTTTCCATTCTCCTTCTCATCCCTATCTTTCTCTTCCTTTTCTTCTTTCAGTTCCTCACTCTGTTCGTCTATTTATTCTTTTGCATCTTCTTCTGTCTCTTCTTCATTTTCCTCCTCCTTTTCTTCCCCTTCTTCCTCCTTGGTTTCCTCTTCATCCCTCTGACTAGTAGTGGGGCTTTTGTCATATTCAAGAGCTTTTATTTCCCCCTTTGCCTGCATGTCTCTCAAAGTTATCCATGATATAGGGAGTCTTAGGTTTTGGAGGGAATTGACTTCTAGGACAAGTTTGATTAACCCATGATGGGATAGTTGTTGATGTTTTCCTTCCTGCACTTTGATGCTCATATGTATCACTGATTGAAGAAGAAAGTAGAGTATGCTTAGTCTATTTTGAGGAGGTGTGTCTACTCCAAATCTCAATTCTTGGAGAAGCCTGAAATGGTATCCACATACCACACAGTATCTCCCTTCACATGATATATATTTAATGAGGTGGTAGCTAATTTCATTCCACGGGTATGGAAGGCTTTCTCTTCTAACCCCATTTTTGTCCTCCATTGCCTCCTCCCCTTCCAAAAATAATTTCTTCTTTTCAAGGGTGTTGTTACCCTTATCTTCTTTTCTCCAAGGCAATCCTAAAAGAAGCGTGGTGATTCTTCTTATGACTTCAGGGGTGATTTATACTGAGAGGCCTTTCAAAACAATAGTGGCATGGGTCCTAGTGAGGGGTATGAGTGAGATAGCAAAGTATCTGCCCACCTCATCATTATATCCCCTCATTCTTTCAAAGAAACCCATCCAATTGTGCCTTGTGAAACATTATACTACAAGAGGGTGTTGATGAATTATTACTGTGTTTGTGGGTTCCCTCTTGTTAAATCCCCATGTCATTTTTCCTCTGTTAATTGTGGAGGCTTGTATGGTTATAATTCCAAATTCTAGTGGGTGAGAGATTTTAAATGACAACTCTGTAGTATAATTCCCCTAGACTGCAATTTCCTTAACCAAATGGAGGATTTTTCTATATTTTTTTAACTAGAATATGTGGGAAGGTATAGCTCCTACCTCTTGGTTACTGTCTGATGAAGACAACCTTTGATCTTTCCTCTCTAAATTCTCACTAATAATCCTGTAGATGCTTGCTCTATACCTTGTAGGTCTCCCTGTAGGATCCTGTAGGTTTTTCTATAGGATGATGTAGGTGCTCCTATGCTGAAAAATGCTCATTGTCTTTCCTGTAGACACTGCTTCAAGAGCTGAGAGAAACCTTGCTTCAATGAATCCTCGAGATTGTGAATGCCTCCTTTGCATGGAAATCAATGTTTTATTTCCTCATATGGGTGATTGTGTGGGATGGTGTGCTGGCTACCTAAGTACAAGCACCCACTTTTGGATAGTTGGTTCCACTACCACTCCATCATTCCTCCTTACCTCATAATCATCTCCCACTTCGATCATCTGTAACTTAACCGTTTTTGGCCTCATCTCCTTTTTCTTCTTATTTGACTATTGCCACATGTAAAGTGATATAATAGTATTCTCCTCGTCCACTGGCCAAAGGTGGCCAAGTTAACTGGCCACCTTTTCTTATAAAACCAACCCTCACACAACCTTACATTTTTTATCATATTATTCTAACGAGAGAGCTTAAGCAAGATGACATACATGTTGGTAAGATGCCTTAATGATGCTGCTTGTTGAAGAATGATGTCCCTGTGTTGTGTATTGGTTGCATATTTTTTATTATTGGCCTCCTTTGATGTTTGTTTCCTTTGATGTGTAGGTATTGGAGAGTGATGTTGATGATCCTGATTTCGCTGCTAAGCTCTGGAGGAGCTTCCTTGACATTGGGATCTCTATGCTGGAGATGGCTGCAACCTGTGAAATTGTGTTTTGTGTGATAGGATGTTACATGATTTCCTAGAGGAAACCTACATGTCTTGTAGTTGCCTCTCCCCTAAAATTTTCATTCTTTTTTCACTTTTGAGACATGAGGATTGTTGTCATGGGTAGAGAAGGGATCTAGTGATTGGTAGGTCAAAGGTATAGACTTCAGGTATTGTCCCCTTGTCCTCTGTTCTTACCCTCTTCTATTTGTTTGTTTGTTTGTTTGTTTTTTTTTTTTTTTGAAATTATAATCTTTTTGGAACTAACTTTATTGAATGAATGTAGGGGTATAATGTGATGAGAGGCATGGTGGTGAAGCGGTAGAGTAACATTTTTTTTTTTTTTGACACAGGCTGGTCATCCCCCTGCTCTAGGGTCACTTTTCAGGGAATCCTGTAGAAAACACAGGGCCTGTGTAAATTAAACTAGAGGAGTTCATAAATGGAAGGATTGATGGGATAATGAAGGATATGGAATGGAGGAATGAAAATATGGAGTGTATAGGCCCTTCTGCTCCTCTCTTATTGCTCTGATGCTCCTCCTGCTGACTTGCAAACAACATTTTCAAAGTGTTTCCTTTTCTCTCTCTTTCTTATATATATATATATATATATATTATATTTATATATAATAATATAATATAAATATATATATTGAAAACAACTAGTCCGCCTCCAAGAGGCTTTCATTCTAGCTTCTTGCTTTGGGTCCCTCAAAAGAGGTTTTCACCCAGAGATCCTTTTATTTTATTTTTTATTTTTTTTCAACACCATTGGGCCGCCTCAAGAGGTTTTCAACTCAACAGTGGGAATCAGGTGCCTCATGGAGGTTTTCACCCGAGTCTCTTTATTTTTCTTTTTTTCTTTTTTTTCAGGGACTTGATGGGGTAGAAGCTGAGACTTGTTCCACCACCATCACTGTCTCACTGATTCCATTGATGAATTCTTGTTTTGACAAGGAATTCATGTAGACCTTTAATCTGTACCAATTGACAAGTAAAGGAATAGCCTCTGCATGAATGGTTCTTATCTGTAATGAACCATTATCATAACATTTTTCTATGACATAAGGCCATAACAACCTAGTCCTTAACTTGCCTTTAAAATCCTTGTATCTGGAATCATACAACAAATCCCAATCACCTTCTTGAAACCGTTTGTCCTTTATGTTCTTTTCATGCCAGATCTTCCTTTGAGCTTGAATCACCTCTGTGTGCAGGAGGGCATGCATTTTAAACTCATCTAACCCATTCAGTTGGAGCAACCTCTCTTGTTGTGCCCTAGTGAGATCTAGATATAGTTTTGCTACCATTATTAAGGTGTTATATTCAAATTCAATGGACAACAGGGCCTTCTTCCCATCGACCAACTCATAAGGAGTGAATCCTGTGGTGGTCTTCCAAGTGGTATTGTAGTCCCAAGTGGCCTCCACTAACCTATCTGCCCAGTCCTTTCTGCTGCTGCTAATCACCTTGGTCAGAATGCTTCCAGCACTCTATTGGTTACCTCCACTTGCCCATTAGCTTATGGGTGGTAAGGAGTGGATGTTCTATGATTGATCTTGTGTTGTCTTAACAAATTTTCAATTATGTGAGATGTAAAATAGCTGCCTTGATCAATGACCAATTCTCATTTTCCCTTAAGAACTCAACCATCTTTTCCTCTTTTGTTGCTTTGATGACCTTGGCTTCAGCCCACTTGGTTAAATAGTCAATGCACACTATGATGTATTGATTTTTCCTAGATGGAGGGTCAATGGGCCCAATGAAATCCATGCCACACCTCTCAAATGGCTCAAAAGTCACTTGAGGTTGCAAAGGCATTTCATCCCTTGGGGTAGGTTTCCCCATCCTTTGGCATCAATCACACTAACTAGTATACCTCCTCACATCCTAGTGAAGAGTGGGCCTGTAATAACCAGCTTGTAGCACCTTGAATGATGTCCTTTTGGACGCAAAGTGACCTCTACAAGACCCATCATGACAGGTCAGAAGGATGTCAAAGACTTCCTCCTCCCTGACACATCTTCTCAGAATTTGATCTAGGCCTAGTTTGAAGAGGTTGCCCCCAATCCAAGTGAATGAGGCGTTCTTCCTCACAATCTTGATTTTTTCTTTGGAGGACAAATGTGGTGGAAACTGTGTAGACACCAAGTAATTTTCTATGTTATCAAACCATGGAGAGAGAACTGAAATGACGAATAAGTGTTCATCTGGTAACTGATCATCAACCATTCCTTCCTCCCCTGCACCGAAAGTCAATCTGGATTAAAAACTCTGCAACAACATTCTCCTTGTCGAGAAAAGTACAGATTGTTGTGGTGTTGAAGGTGCCCATGGAATGGACTGATGCTCTGCAAGTAGATAGGAATCCCATGGCTCTCAACGCTTCACCTCTAGTGGACTTGGGCCCTAATTAAGTAGCCTAGACCATGATGAAAACCACCTACAAATCACATACAATGTCAAGTGTTGCATCTTCACCATTAGGTAAACATAGTTATAGATGAAAAAACAACTCAAAAATGAAAATTGTTTATTACAAAACAATGTTTTTTTTAGGTAAAATTTTCAACATTTTTTTTTTAAATATAAGTAAAAACAATTTATTTTTTTAAAATGGATGAAAAAAACACCCTTAAAAGAAATTGTTTATTCTGGAATAACCAAAAAAAAAATCAGGTTACAATTTTGGCATTTTTTAGCACTAGAGTTAAAGAGAAAATATCTGGACTTTGAAAACCTGTAAAATTCCAACAATTCTCGAACATGACGTTAAAGATAAAATATCATGTCTTGTATCCTGATAATTCCAACTATTTCCATCCATGTTAAAAATAAGATATCTTGACTCTAAAAAACTTTGAAATTGTAATTGTTTTCGACCATAGCATGAAAGATAAAATATTGTGACTTAGAAAAACATTAAAATCTTAACAAATTTTCAACCATGCAATTAAAACCAAAGATTATGACTACAAAAAAAATATCAAGTTTTCAAAACATTTTAAACATGACATTATGAAAAAAAATTATGATAAAAAACTTTAAAAATGAACACTCAAGAATAATTTTTTTTTTAATGCAAAATATATAGCGATTTTAAAATCTTAGCATAAGACAACTCAATACATTGCAACAAAAATTTATAAATCAACTATCAAATTGACACGTAGCGTAGGGGAAATCGACCCGTTGTAATGAAAACTTAAAGACCAACCATGAAATTGATACATTGTGGGGGTAGACTCGATTCATTATAACGAAAATTTTAAAATCAACTCTCAAATTGCCCATAATGGGATCGGGTTGTTAGACGAGCATCGACATAGACCCTATAGAAAAAAAATGAAAACAAAAACAAAAAAAAAATGTTTAAAGAAATACAAAAGAAAACAAAATTTAGATATTGAAAAAAAAATAAAAACAATATAAAAACACAAAAAATAATACAAATATTTTTTTTTTTTTATTGTTAAAATAAAAACACAAAAACAAACAAACAAACAAACAAATTTTAAATATTGAAAAAATAAAAACAATAAAAAAACACAAAATAATAAAAAAGAAAACAAACTTCAAATATTGAAAAAACAAAAAATAATACAAAAGAATTATTTTATTTAAATGTTATTAAAAAAAAAAACATATATCTATATATATATATATATATATATATATATATATATATCTTTTAAAATAATAACAAAAAATAAAGTGGGCTTGATTGTGGGGAAAACTCCACAATTAAGCGCGCTTGGGCTAGAGGCAATCTGGGATGGGTGACCTCCCGGGAAGTCTTGGTTATCAGGTGCAAGCCTCGGAAGTGATGATTGACGCTATGTGATTCATTTCACTAGCTTCAATCTCACTTCTTCACCCCTGTGAGCATCACCCGATGCAATGAGTGCTAAGTGGACTATTCAGAAATCATGAGAAATTAGTAAATTACGACTACCTCTCATGGAAATAGTCATAGATGAATGACTTTCTTAACGCAGTTGAATAAAAAAATGATATCTAATATAATGCACTGAAAAAGTCCCTCAATACTTAAAAACAATGTAGGGATTTACAGGGTAAGTTCCTCATACAGAACACCAAAGAACATCGCTCACAAACAGATCACGGATCAATACATCAATATTGTTGACATGTGTAAAACGCTCAAAGAGGGAAACAGTCCATGGACTGAGCCAACACAGCCACTTCAGGCAATTTATTAATAAAAGAATGAAAATTTACATAAGCTTCTTTCATGAACAGTTACCCTACAAATGACCTTCCATATTCTTTAAATAGAGATCATGGACCAATTGAGTGTGAAGCCACAGATCAAGTGTCGGTAATAACGAGGAGAGAATAAACCATCGGAACACTACATATTGTAACTGTCGGATTGTAAGTTACAAAAGTACATAATAAAGAAGCACACTTTACCTAACTCTACACTAGACCAGGTTATACTTAACTATTTGTTATGTGTCGGAATATCCTAACATCCCCTCTTAAGAACAACTTGGGATAGGATTGAAGGATATACAAATATGACACAATAGGAGAAGGAAAGAGGATTAAAGCCTATCCCCCCTTAGTGACAAATTCCTGAAATCCAACCATAAATAGAAGTTTAGTAAACTTCGCCTCTATGAAAGCCTTTGTAAATATGTCTACAACTTGATCATCTGTTGAACAATATTGCACTTCAAGAACATGGTCGTGAATGAGCTTTCTGATGAAGTGCATGTGTAGTTCGATGTGTTTGTTACGCTGATGTTGGACTGGATCTTTTCATAGTTGAATGGCACTTTGATTATCACTGTTATCACTCAGGTTGTTCCCTAAAAGTTGTAGAAAAGGGAGTACGGCCGAGGTAACCACAGACCAATCTTTTAGACATAGATTCTAGCCAATCTGAATCCAGAGAGGGCTCTCTCTTTATAATTTAGCTTTGTTTTAAAATATGTTAGCCTAGTTATGAAGTACAAGGGTTTTTGTTTTGAGTTTGGATGGTGGTGTTCTGTAGAACAGGGCTGCAAGTATGAGTTCAGTCCATTGGGCTAATGGAGTCTATAAGGATGAACTGCTGGATGTGGTTTCTTTGTACAGAGGGGGGTACTATAGAGCAGGGTAATCAGTCATGGAACAATTCATAAGCTGAATTAGATGGGATGGAGTCTGTGGTTGAAGGGAAGTTAAGAATCCTTCAATATGCATACAGAAAGAAAGTGAATGATTATGACCAAGAAGCAATTAAGAATTTATTAGTATTAAGTCAATAGGCAAGAACCAGGGAAATAAGAGCAGTTAAGAATTCCTATTTATGTTGATCCTGAAAAAAAACATTAATAATAATAAAGATTGAACACAGAGTGTAAACAAAATTTTTTTTTGCTATTATTTTTCTATATTATTAAGATCATGAAACATATATGATGTATATAAACGCATAACTGTAAAACACAGGTGAGGATGAACTTATTGATCCATAACATGACTCAGGAATTCTGTAGCAGGGCCCAGAGCATCAATTCCACATTCAGGGAATGCAGCGATAATGAGATCCAACAACTTTTTTATTTAGCAAATTCTCAGAGTTACAGCGCAGTCCAGAGAAGATATTACCAACCAACCCCAAATACTTCATTTGGGGAGTTATTTATACAATAAGTGTTTACAAAATATCTGACATGAGATAATATCTAGTGATAACTTCATCCATCTACTCTACAGGAGAACTAAATGATGTTGGAAATAGAGAGAAATGAATGCAAAAGTAACCGATGTTGTGTTGGCCGCTTCAATTGGTCAGATATGTTCACTTTTACGCTCAGTGAGTCGACTGACAACGGTCTTCTATTGATATCCCGCGTTGTTGTTCCGACTCTTTCATCTGTGCCTGATTCTGCTTTAATGCGTTTTGGCATGACTTCCTTCCTATGTTGTTTTCATTTTTATGATATGTGGCATGTGCATTGAATTTGATTAAATGCAGATGATCTAAAAAGATAACTAAAACTACATTGGTAAAACCTCTAACATGCTCTGCCACCATTGGTCTGTTGGCAACTAGTGTCTTTGTAGTTTTATCAATATTTCATCAGCTTCAGTATACCTGTAGAAATTGGGTTGCACTTCAAAAAGATGTGTTATTTCATGCTCAATATAGAACAGATTTTCCAACTTGTCATATAAGCTCTGTCCAGAGGGAGGTGCTATGTCTTCTGAAGTGCTTGATGATGCTATGATTTGACTTGCAGCAGTTGTGTTCACCCTGTGAGCATATTGTTCATGTGTCAACAGTCTTTGATTTCTGGTTAACAAACTGGGTAGACCCTTTTGCTGCAAGACTGTAAACTTTTCTGTAAAAGCATTTATTTCTATCTGCATTTCTTGGCACTTTCTCTCTAGATTTTGTATAAAATTCCTCATGGTTAGCACCTTTTTAACTGTCAAAATGGTATTTGTTCTGTCCCTGATATCTAGAGTTGCTAGTTGTTCTTTGGTATGAGTATTCAAAAAATGAATTAGTCTATTGGCCTGTTTGGGCATGTTTCCCAATAATGCTCTGGCCTTTTGAATCTCTACTTGGGCCATTTCTATCAATTCAATTTGCTCATGGATAGTTTGTATTGATCTCCATTGATCAGTGATGGATTGCCCAATATTAGTCCACAAGATCTTTTTAATTTTTGCTAGAGGTTTGTGAAGAGAAAGATCTTTCTCCAAGGATTTTACTTTATTTTCCAAGGCCTTTACCTCGTTTTTTCTGCCACAGTGATTTTTGATTTATCATAACTTACTTTTAAGTTTAGCCAATTTCTCTTTGGCCTCTTTAAGCTCTGACATTTGGAGTTCTAACTCTTTTACTGCCTTTATCAGTTCATGCATGCTCATGCTGGTATCTGGTACTGTTGTTGTTGCTGCTGCTGAAGTATCTGTGGCTAATGTACCTATTGTTGGGACAGTGGGAGGTACTGTTGTTGTAGTTGTAGGAGGAGCAGTTGTGCTTGTTGGAGCTATTTCTGGTGGCTGGGAGGTCGACATTCCCTGCTTCTCTTTCATTGCTTTCTCCAATGCCTGCTCTGTTTCTGCTAATCTCTCATTCATCCTCATCAGTAAACCCATCATGTCCTTCTTTTCTTTTTGCTGCACAACCTCTATGGTTTGTGGATGCATTGTAATCGGCAGCTTTAATTGCTTTTTGAGGGCTGCAATGTCTTCTTCCTTCTTTTTTATCAATGCCTTTATGCCCTTGGCATCCTTGGGGTCATGTCCCAGCTCAATGATAATTTCTTCCAAGGATTTGATCCTATTATCCTTGGCTAATGAGGAAGCCTTTTCCAATTCCAATTGGGCAGAACGGTTATGCAATGAATTCTGCAATTTATGAGCTAATAATGCCTTGTCTGCCAAGGTGGAGTACAACATTTCTCTGGTTTTCTTATGTAATTCAATCTAGTCCATTGGATGGATAACTTTGGAGAGAACTTCCAAATTGGTCCTGATATAATCAGCAGCTGACTGTGGCTGCTGCACTGTGGGCTTGAAGTGACTAAGGGTCATTTTCCCTTCTTGAATATCATATGTTTCCATTTACCTTTGTTGATTTGTGGGAGCCATCCTCAGCAATTGATTATAAAGTTGAATTCTTATTGGCTCATTTCTTGCCTTTATTTCAGTAAAAGCTCTCTTAATGTTTGAGCCTTGCTTGCTTTGTTGCTTGTTTTGTGGCCTGGTGGATGTAATCTCCACACTGTGCTATCTCTCTAGCTCTTGCTGGTATGAGCTAGCTGATGTTTCCAAATTTGGAGGAGTCTGTTGTTCAATCCTTCCTTCACCTCTTGGGCCGCTTGTTGTCTCTTCCAAAAGTTCCTCTTCAGAGTAAGCATTTAACCTTTGCCTCTTTTCCCCTAGCTGCCCTCCTGGTGTGCTTTCCTCTTTGTCACTTTTGTTGCCTCTTTCCTCTTTGAAAGGAATTTGTAATACAGGGATTTTAGGCACCTTATTCTGTGTTGAAGGACCTTGCCCTTAGCCTTGTTCCTTTGATGTATTTGGCTGGTCTGTCACTGTTTCTTGCTCTGTGTCCATTACCTCCTTACCCTTTGTTGATCCGGTGCTGGCCTTTTGTGTGGACTGTTGAGAAGTCCCGGCAAAAGATGTATCACCTCCTATGTGCTGAGGCAGCTTGAAGGATACCTGTCCAAAAGAGTCCAGGTCAAGTGTTTTTTCAAGCCCTTTCATGGCCTTTTCCAATTTCTCTTCCTCAGTAATTTCTTCCACTAAGGTGCCTTCTAACCATTCTTGTTGATTAGCATACTGATGGATTTCAGGGATTTTGCAATGACCATATGAAGCTAGGTTGTTTTTGACTTTTCTATAACTTATAAAATGATTGGGGTCATATGGTGCCCAATAAAAGCTTTGTTTCAACTTAAGTTGCTCCTCTAAAATCTTATCAGCCTGCTCCCAGGCTTCCCTTTTGTTGAAGATAAAAGGGCCCAATTGATTTCTTATTTTTAGTTCTGCCTTTTTCTTAGCCTTGCAGAAATGGATTATGTCTGTATGGATAAATTGCCTGAAGTACTCTAGTGCAAACAGTCTCATAGGCACAAATTTAGGTAGCTTGTAGGGGCACAGTTCACAGCCATATATTCGGATTTCAGTGTGATTCTGGTAAAAGTACCAGTCACCTATGTTGTAGCTTTTGGAGAGCTGTAAAATTTTCTGCATTTCATCAGAGAGTCTAGCAGGAGGAGTTGTCAGCAATAAGGAAGAGGCTGGATGTATAAACAGGTCGATGAATTCACAATAAGTATAGGGAGAGTTATAAACATGGTGGAAGACTGAGGTCCAAAAGATCACAAACCTCCTTTCTCCTTTGAGATCTAACTTTCTGAGGGAAATTTGAAAGCTATCTGGTTAATTGTACAGCAACAAATGATATATGTATGATGTGTATTTAAACACTCTTTCTCTGTCCATGCTCATGAATTGCTCATGGATCTTATCAGCTATGAAGGTGGCATAATCATACTTGACAGCAGGGGGCTGTCCTGGAGTGAAAATGGATAGCAAAACTAGTGTAGTCTCATCAACATGCTCACTTGTTTTAAATCCTAATATGTAGGATATCATGTCTATAATGAATCTTCCTGCTTCAGTGAACCAAGCATGCACATATGGGGGTGGGCCTCGGTGCTGGCAATCTGGTCTCATGAATAATTGAGTTAATCTGGTTATCTCTGAGCTGGGCAATTTGGCACCTTGGTCAAGCAAAAGTCCCATGGAAAGAGGAGTCAGAGGTTGAGTGGGCCTGAAGTGTAGCATTTCATTTATGGATTTAGGGGTGATGTAAAAGAGGACATTTCCAGAAGGGGCCATCACTGCTCTTTGAATGGGCTCATAATTGGCCTGGCATTGGTGAATGAGGTCAGGGAATACATTCACTGAAAGGAGGTAATACATGGGCATGTTGGACTCCCAAATTTCATAGACATCAGCATTACTCATGTAGATATTCCTAATTTCACAAAATGCTTGGAGATGAGGCTTGTCACCAGTTTAGTCATTAATCTGGAAATCTCTGTCAGCTAAAGGTATCCATTCCAGTTCTTTGTGTTGAGCATTGAGAGGTGCAATATTCAATGCCACTGGAGCCTCCATTGCTCAATTTCTTGTGATTTTTCAACTTGGAGCTTGGGATTTTGCAACAAGTAGATAAAATGACAGTTTCTGGAGTTTTCTCAGAGAATTTTAGGCCGAAACCAGCTTGAATTTAACTCAGTGGGAGAAATACGCAGAGGGAGATGGAGTTTGTGGGATTTCTTTGGTAAAATGGGCAAAACAGTGTTTATGGTGTGCCTTTTGCAGGTATTTTGATGAATTTACCTCAATATTTGGGCCTTTTTTTGAGATTTTGCAGAGGAAAGTTAAAAACAGGGGGCTTGGGAACCAGACTTTGGTAAATACCTATTTTTATTGGCTTACTAGGCGAATTTTGCAGAGAGACACGAAATGTGCAGGTTTTTGGTGAAGAGTGGGTAACAGAGTGGTTCTAGTTTGCTTATTTGAAGGTAACACGGTGAATTTTAACAAGAATTTGGGTCGCTTGGACAATTCTGCAGAGAAAATCGAAATTCACAGGGTTTACCAGCAAGATTACGATAAATACCTGTTTCTAATCGCGCATTGAAGTAATTTGCAGGATTGAACGACGCATTTTCAGAGTGGGGTGTCGGATTAGGCTGATCAGGTGGCGGATTGGAGCTCTAGAGGCAGCTTCGTCGTAATTCACATGCAATAGTTTTGCAGAGAAAACAAGTGAAAATGAATGAAAATGACATTTCCACGGGCTTTTCAATGAAAAATTGACTTTGGCGGGTTTTGGCGTTTTCGGTCAGATGACATCATCATGACGAAATTTTGTCGTGTAGCAGGGACGTGGCGATGACGTGGCAAATGACATGGAGGTGACGTCATCGGATGACGTCAGCGGGGGTTCAGCGGGGGCGGTATATGGTATTCCCCGCACCGCTTTTGGGGCAAAGGCTATTTCGGGTAGAGAGGATGTGATGATATCGGGTAGGCGACACGCGTCTTTTGTACGACAGGAATACCGCTTTTCATTGGGCGGTAACTTTCGGACATCGGAGGGATTCCGATATTGATGCACACCGTCCGATCTACGGGCCTTGATCCAACGGTTGACGGGTGACGGAGATGGCGGGTGGCTATGGTACAGGGACCCAGGTAATAAATCTTGGCTATTTGCATCGGGGCGAGTTCTATTGGTTGTTGGGTGGATTAACAGTTAATTAACCCAGTGTTAATTAATGTTTAATATTTGCGTGCGGGGTGGGTTTTTCTGTATAGTTTGCAATGTGGGTTGGTTGATCAAACAACGTGGGGGTTGATTGACTCTGAAACCTTGCGCGGGGGAGGGTTATTAGGTGGCTCCGAATGAACCATTTAATTCCCAAAATATACTGTTTTATGGCTATAATTGCCGGGGGTCGGGATATTTAATATTCTTGGGTTTTTTATGTATTATATATAGTACGGGGATGGGAAAATATTTTATATAGGACTTATATAATAAAGTCAATATGTTAATATGAAAATATGTTTAATCAAAAGCGCTAAGTCAAAAGTGAAAACTTAGGCTTAGGGAGATGAAAGAACATCAAGTTATGAAGTTTTGGGAAACTTAGCATTAATGGAAGAAAAGCATTTTACACAAGAAATGTGGCTTCTTTTGCCTAAGTAAAAACATAGTTTTACTTAATCTTTTTCATGAAATGAAGTGGACTAGGAACACTGAGCAGATCCCAGTATCCTTGGAGGGAGGTTAGTGAGTGATTGTTGGGAGGGGAATAAGGGGAAGTTAGTCATGCTTCTTTTGACTTTGTAGCCACACCTTGCCCTGGCAGTTATGATATCCATTAAATGAATCATCCTAAAACGACAAAATTGCTCACAAACCTGCTTATGCAACACCAAAACTGCCTACCCAGCCTACTGATCCTAGCATTTTTTCTTCTTTCTTGGTTGGGTGCATTTGAATTAGCAAACCCTGATTCTCTTCTTCTTTTCTTTTAGTTGTCCTCCTATCTAAGTCTGTCCTTATTTCTTCCAAGGGCTCAGATTTTGCTGTTGAGACCCTTTGCTTCTCTACCTAACTATTTGTCTGCCAAGCTTGAAGTGTTTGGACAGACTTCATTCACTATCTCTAAGACAAGAAATTCAAACATGAATTTGGCCAAGATTGAGTTGTTTGGCTATCCATTAACTGTGACATGAATCAACCAACTGCACATAATGAAATTTTTCAAAAATGGAACAATAGTGCCATTTTGGACTAGCACACTTTCCTGGTCTTTTCTTTGGGGTTCATTTGCTTTCTTTCTTGACCATTTCCTTCTTTTTGCCCTTTGATTTTTCTTTCAGGGCATACCCTCTTTTCATTTTTTAATTTTTTGTTTTCTTGAAATATGGAACACTTTTGCAATCAGCCAAAGGTTTGAACATATTAGGCCTTATCAATGTCAATCATGAAAAATGATACCTATTGGTATAGGAACCTAATAGTGGCTCCACTTGGGGATGGCTTTTCCTGGTGAAAAGCCAAGAACAGCAGGTCAGATGGCCTTATGTTCAATTCTTGCTGTATTCGGAAATTTTCCCTTTGCTGTAAACAAACTGTACCTCTGCAATATCTATGTATTTCTCATGAACTCATTCAAATGATTGCAGCTCTGTTTTGGATAGTCTGTTTGACTACTTGTTCTCATATTTACAGCTCGCAAGTTCTTTTCTTTAATTCCTCTGATAAACCAACAGGTAGCACCAAAGGCAGGGCAGTTCCTTGATTGTTCCTCAAAATTTGATACATATTCCTTCGTTCCTTATTGATGTAATAAACTGCAGAAGGTAAACATTTTTATGTACAAACTAGACTGTTGATATATCAACAAACTGGATCAAAATAATGCTTGAGCATCCGATTATTAACTGGTCCATTTTCTGTTCCTTTTCTATCTAGGCTTCTTAAAAAATAAGTGTTGTTTCCTTCTACAAATTGGATGATAAAAAGCCCTCTCCACAGGAAGTCAAACTTCCCATGTTATCCTTTATCCTCTCTTCTTGAGTCCCATTTCAGTACTTTGTCTCCTATGAAAAAATCCTCTACCTTTGTCCTTTTGTCAAATATCTTCTTTAGCTTTTCTTGTAAAATCTGAGACCTTTGATACACCTCTTCTCTTGTTTGTTGTAAATGAATAATCTGATTGATTCTTCTTTGAATGTCATTGGGTTCTGCCCGCACTTCTTGTAGCAATTTTATCACGAGGATTCCCAAAGATGAAGGGAATCTAGCCTCCATGCCATAAACCAATTCATATGGGCTTGTTCCAATGGATCTCTTTGTAGTCAATCTATCTGCCCAAAGTGCATTGGTAAGCTTTTTATGCCAGTTTTTCTTATTTTCTTCCAATACTTTCTTAATGATATTGATCAAGCTCTTATTGGATGACTCAGCTAAACTATTACCTTTAGGGTAATAGGTTGTGGAATGGCTTAAGGTAATGTGGTATTTGTGACAAAAATTGATCATTCTCTTGGATTTAAAGGCAACAACATTATCGGTTATAATCTTTTCAGGACAGCCAAACCTAGACAGAATGATGGTCTCTAAGAATTATATTATCACTGAATCAGTGGCTTGTCTACAAGGGCTGACCTCTATCCACTTGGTGAAGTAATCAGTGGCAGTAAGGATCCATTTGTGTTGGCCAGAGGATGGAGGGTGGATTTCCCCAATGAAGTCTAAACCCCATTGTTGAAATGGTCTTTCAGTGGAAATTGGCTTGAGGGGCAGAGGCAAAAACTTCTTCTTTCCTTCAAAGATTTGGCATTTGTGGAAAGAAGTTACAAACTTTTTGACATCAGCAAATAAAGTAGGCCAATAAAATCCAGCCCTTAGGATTTTATCAGTAGTTGATTTCCAATACAAGTGTCCACCACGGTCCCCTGCATGAAATTCTTTCAACACTTTGTCAGTTTCGTCCTTTGTTAAGCAATTTAGTAAAATGCCTTCATGATTTTTCCAAAATAAAGCATCATCTACAATACAAAACTTTGAAGCCTTCATTTTCAGAAATCTTTTCTTAGTTTTGGATAACCCTAGAGCTTGCAAGTTTAGCAATACATGAATGATATCAGCATACCAAGGTGATTGTAAAAGGGCTTGATTGATCTGTGGAGTCACCATCTCCTGTTCATTATCCAGTTCATTGATGTCAAGGGCCTGAAAATTGGTTTCAGTGATAAGTTTTGCTAATCCTTGTCCTTTTATCAGTTTTGTTGGTTTAATTTCAATGTCGTATTCCAAGATGTTAGCTATCCATTTGCCTCTTTTGCCTTCAACCCCTTCTTAAGTTAGAATATCTTTGACAACAGTATTTGGCACATATGCAATTACATGAGAATATAAGATATACACTCTGAAGTCCTTAATGGCTTTTACAAGGGCATAAGCTTGTTTTTCCATGATTTGATATTTCAAAGGTGCATATCTAAGTGCTTTGCTGAAAAAAGCTATGGGCTTTTCACATCCTTGGTCATCTTTATGTAATAGGATAGTAGCAATAGTATGTTCTGAGGCAAAGGAAAAGATTATAAAGTCTCTGTCAAATTTCAGGCCTGTGAGGACTGGTGTTTTAGTTAAAGCTATTTTGATATCTTCAAAGGCTTGTTTAGCTTCTATTGTCCACTTAACCTTAGAATATTTCTTTAGCATGTTGTTCAGCAATCTTATCATTTCAACCAAGTTGGGTATGAATCTTCTCAAAAAATTGATTTTCCCTAGGAAAGCTTGCAGTTTTTTGATATTTCTAGGGTGTGGGACTTGCAAGATGCCTTGTATTTTGTTTGGGTCAATTCTGATGCCATCTTTTGAGACTATGTGGCTTAACAGTTTGCCTTCTTCTAGGCCAAATAATGATTTCTTTGGGTTTAGTGATATACCATACTTTCTGCAGATTAAAAACACTTGTCTGAGATGATCTAGTTGTTCCTGGTCTGACTTTGAAAAGGCAGTGAGATCATTAAGGTATATGACTAGGAAATCATGAATTTATTTAGCAAATGCTATGTCCATGGCTCATTGAAATGTTGCCCCTGCATTTTTGAGTCCGAAATGCATTTTTACATACTTGAAGGTTCCCCATGGTGTTGTAAAAGCGGTCTTGTCTTGGTCATTCGGGTGAACTAAAATCTGGTTGAAGCCTAAAAATCCATCTAGCAGTGAAATTCTAGAAGCTCCCACTACCCTCTATAAAATGTGGTCCATTTTTGGTATTAGGGATAATGGTCTTTCAAAGAGACTTTGTTCAGATTTCTCAAATCAACACACAATCTTATCTCTCCTGTTTTCTTCCTAGTGGGCACTAGATTTGAGATCCACTCTGAAAATCTAATGGGTGCAATTATCCCAGCCTCATACATTCTCTTGACTTCTTTTTCAATGAGAGGAAAAAGTACAGGATTTACCCTTCTAAGCTTTTGCTTGAAAGGTTTTTTATTTTCTTTTAGGGGAATTGTACGCTGGATCATAGAAGTATCATAGGATTTAAGTTCCTCATAACTCCATGCAAAAACATCCTAAAATTCCTTAAATAATTCAATATATTTCAGCTTCTGGTCAGGAGGCAAGGTTTTAGACAATTTTATCATTCTAGGATTTTGCTCAATGCCTATATTGCAGTCCTCAATTTCTGCATTTAATGGTTACATTTTGGGTTTCCTTGGAATATCATTTGAGTAAAAAATGTCCTCAAGAGGAGCCAGTCCTGTAGGTAAACAATTGTCCTTCAATTCAATCACCTCAGCATCACCTTCAACAGTTTCCCCCAAGTTTATTTCTTTCAGTTTTTGTAATTCTTTGCTGGTAAGGATTGTTGGATGCAAAATATGATTTGTTGTTTCAGCTGCAATATGTGTTTGCGTTTTATGCATTTGTTCAACTTCACAGGCAATGCCTGTGTCTATATTCATGCTGGAAAATTCTTCTTTGAGGGTCAAGAAATTATTGATTTGAGTATCATTATCAAATACCTGCCAGTTTTTGACATTGTCAGGCACACTCGGTCTATGTTTACTCTCAGCTATAAAGTTATGCTTAGGCTTGAATGGTAGTCTACAAGTGCTAGACTGTGAGCATGTAGATTGTGGTTCCTTGGGATTTTAGTAAGTTGAGTTTCCAAAAAGGTGTTGAGTATTTAGATGGTTGCAGCTCTATAAGACCCTAACCTGAGATCATTTGTAATAAAGTTTCCTTTCATTTGTTGAATAATCAAATCAGAGTCTCCCAAAATTGATAACCTAGATGCTCCTAGGCTTTTGACCAATCTGAGTCCTAGCAGGAGGGCTTCATATTCAGCCATGTTGTTTGCGCATCTAAAATTCAGCCTATATGCATGTCCTTCAACATGGTCATCTTGCATATTATGTATCCAAATTCCTGCCCCTGCTCCTAGCTTATTAACAGATCCATCAAACTCTAGATACCATAGGATTTCTTGATTACAGCTAGTATTAGGAGTTTCAAAGTTTTGCTTAGTAGGCAGATTTGGATTTTCAGTTTTAAGTGTTTTCCCCTGTGTATTTGTATTATCATTGGTGAGAGAAATTTCTTGAATCTGAACATTGGATTTTTCATTCATGACTTTTTCTTGTGCTGATATTAAAAGCTTGTTATCAGTTGGGGGGCAAATTTCAGTATTGAATAAGATGAAAGAGTCCATATCATAATGCATGGAATAAATGGGAAAATTTTGGGGCTTCTCTTGGCTGTTGACCACATATTTCATCAAAGTTTCCCTATACAATCTCTTTGGCTGGCCAAACACTGAGATGGTGGCATAGGACATGTCAAGTTGTGAAGAGCCTTGAAGCTTCGCACCCCAGGATCTAGATAATAACATTCCATATTTGGGTGGGATATCAGCCACTACCACATCCATTAGAATTGTCTTGGCAGGGTATTGTACCAATGATACACACATATATTTAATCAATCCTAGGCATCTAACTTGGCTAGAATCAAATGAAAATAGGTCCTTGTATGGCCGAGTTATGTCTAATTCCAATTTCTCCATCACTGATTTGGGCATCAAATTGTGAGAGACCCCGGAATCAAACATTGCATTGTGAAGTACTTTGTCATGAATATTCAGACACACATAAAAAAGAGGAAAACCTCCATCTACTAATTTTCCATTTACTTCAGGACTAAAAATCAATTCTGGTTGGTCATCTAAGACATTCACTACATCTTTGGTTTCTGAGATTTGAAGGGTTCTATTAATTTGTTCTCTATAGACATCGTGCTTAGCCAATTCTGAGAGTGGAATGGCTATTTTTAATTTGCCTATTTTGGTTTCCAGGTTGAAAGGTTTCTCCATTTGGACTTTTGCATTTCAGGCAATGAGGTTTTCCTTTTCTGCTGGGTTTTCTGTACTTACTTCTTTTGCAGGTATGCTGTTATGAGTTGAAGTCGTCTCAACATCAATTTCAGGAGGCTCCTTTGCATTTTCTTTAAGAGGAAAGGGAGCTGCAGACTGTTTATCAGGTTCTTGACCATCTGTAACATCTTGAATAATTGGGTTGTTTGAGTTGGGAATTGTCTTAGGAGGGATTTGTGTAGAAGAGCTCTTGTCCTTGGATTTGGTAGATTGTTTGGTTTCTTTCTGCTTGTTGTCATCAGAGATGTCTACTCTCCTACTTCTCAAGTTATATTGTTTATGGACTTCATATACAGCTATGTCGTACCCACCCTTAGAGTCAAAGGATTCCCCTGATTGAATTTGGAATTGACCTAGAGTGTGGGCCTCTTTGTCTTCTTGGGTTAGGAAAATTTGTTGTCCGCTATTGAGACCCATCAAATTGATTTGAGTATCTTCCATGGGATCATTAGAAGTTGAAACTTCATCATAGTTTTCTTGAAATGGGGGCCTAATGTTTTGATCTGGACTAGCTTTTCCAGTGTTAAAGAGTTTTGGCTCTTGCTAAAATTTGGATTTCTTGCAGTGTTGCTTGGTTGGCCCTCCCATGATGATTTCCTCTCAATTGTTTCAACTCTGTCCCCAAGTCTGTCCATTCCTTTTATGATAGCATCTATTTTATGTTCAAATGCAGAAAGTTCTTCCTCAAAAGTTGTTTTTCCCTCAGATCTGGCTCGATTTCTTTTAGAAATCAGATTGGCCTCTACACTGACAGCTATACTTTGCATGTCTTTTAAACTTGGAGGAGCTCTTTCCCTAAGCTGGTAAGCCATGTCAGAGTCAAATGCATCAGGGAATTTTATCAAGGCCAGGTCTGGAGGAGGTCTGAGATTCTGGGGGATAGCATTGTATACATTATTAAATGTGGCACAATGATCTTGGACACTTTCTTGCAGACCTCTTTTGAAATTCTCATATTCTGATAATATGTGTAGGGGATCCTTCTTCTTTTCCCATCTGTTTAGGAAAGTCTGATAAAGGGCTTGTGGATCAGCAATTGTATTTGCAGGGAGGGACCTAAACCAAGTCCTAACATCACTAGTTAGGCTCTGAACAAAAATTTTCATTCTAACATCATCATCATCAATCTCATAATTTCCAAAATAGTCTGTCATTTTCTTTGTATGTTGTTGTGTTGTGTAGGTACTAGCACCATCAAAATATGTGATTTTGCTCTGGTAATCTTGAGGCATAGCCCCTGGATTAGCAGGGAACTGCAAGGGAGCATATCGGTTCGCCATGTTTGCAGAGATCAGTGCAACAGCTGGAAGAGCAGGGATAACAGTGGAAATATGTGGTGTAGATGAGGCAGTGGTAAAGATGGTTTGAAGTGTTGATGGTGAACTAGGTGAAGCAACAGTAATGGTAGAAAAGACTTGTGATTTTCCAGCAGTAAGCTCAGTTTGGATAGGGTTCTACTGAGGTGTATTAAGGTTTATATCAGCATGATTTTCTTGATTCTTTCGGCTTCTAAAGTTCTTAGGGATCAAATTAGGATTTTCAAAGATCAATGGAGGATTTGGATCCGGATTTGATCTGGTATAACGGGTCTTCTTCTTTGGAGCCAACTTTTGACTATATTTTGGTTTTTTCTTGATATTTTGAAGAATACAACCTTTAACAAGATGTTTCTAGGAAGTTTTGATGTGAAACTTGAAATTTCCTAAAGATCTATTTTTTTTTTTAAAGGGAACTAATTAAGTCTTTGAGACAGTTGTTTAAAGCCTAAAACTAGACTGGAGATAGACTGAAGCAGCTTTTATTTACTCATGTAATTGCATGGAAAAAACAGTTTCAAAGGCTACCTGGCTAACTTCAGGCTCCATCTGTAGCTTTAGAAAATAGATAGCAGTAATAAACAATCATTCAGTTCCCCAGCAGAGTCGCCAATGATGTTATCACTCAGGTTGTTCCCTAAAAGTTGTAGAAAAGGGAATACGACCGAGGTAACCATAGACCAATCTTTCAGACACAGATTCTAGCCAATCTAGATCTAGAGAGGGCTCTCTCTTTATAGTTTAGCTTTGTTTTAAAGTATGTTAGATTAGTTATGAAGTACAAGGGTTTTTGTTTTGAGTTTGGATGGTGGTGTTCTATAGAACAGGGCTGCAAGTATGAGTTCAGTCCATTGGGCTAATGGAGTCTATAAGGATGAATTGTTGGATGTGGTTTCTTTGTACAGAGGGGGGTACTACAGAGCAGGGTAATTAGGCATGGAACAATTCATAAGCTGAATTAGATGGGATGGAGTCTGTGGTTGAAGGGCAGTTAAGAATCCTTCAATATGTAGACAGAAAGAAAGTGAATGATTATGACCAAGAAGCAATTAAGAATTTCTTAGTATTAAATCAATAGGCAAGAACCAGGGAAATAGGAGCAGTTAAGAATTCCTATTTATGTTGATCCTGAAGAAAACATTAATAATAATAAAGATTGAACACAGAGTGTAAACAAACAAATTCTGTGCTATTCTTTTTCTCTATTATTAAGATCATGAAACATATATGATGTATATAAACGCATAACTGTAAAACACAGGTGAGGATGAACTTATTAATCCATAACATGACTCATGAATTCTGTAGTAGGGCCCATAGCATCAATTCCACATTCAGGCAATGCAGCGATAATGAGATCCAACAACTTTTTTATTCAGCAAATTCTCAGAGTTACAGCGCAATCTAGAGAAGACATTACCAACCAACCCTGAATACTTCATTTGGGGAGGTATTTATACAATAAGTGTTTACAAAATATCTGACATGAGATAATATCTAGCAATAACTTCATCCATCTACTCTACAGGAGAAGTAAATGACGTTGGAAACAGATATGTCGACTTTACACTCATTAAGTCTACTGGCAACTGTCTTCTATTGATATCCCGTGCTGTCGTCCTGGCTCTTTCATCTATGCCTGATTCCGTTTTAATGCGTTTTGGCGTGACTTCCTTCCTCTGTTGTTTTCATTTTTATGATATGTGGCATGTGCATTGAATTTGATTAAATGCAGATGATCTAAAAAGAGAACTAAAACTACATTGGTAAAACCTCTAACATGCTTTGCCACCATTGGTCTGTTGGCAACTGGTGTCTTTGTAGTTTTATCAATATTTCATCAGCTTCAGTATACCTGTAAAAATTGGGCTGCACTTCAAAAATATTGTTATTTCATGCTCAATATAGAACATATTTTCCAACTTGTCATATAAGCTTTGTCCAGAGGGAGGTGCTATGTCTTCTGAAGTGCTTGATGATGTTGTGATTTGATTTGTAGCAGTTGTGTTCACCCTGTGAGCATATTGTTCATGTGTCAACAATCTTTGGTTGTCGGTTAACAAACTAGGTAGACCCCTTTTGTTGCAAGACTATAAACTTTTCTGTAAAAACATTTATTTCTATCTGCATTTCTTGGCACTTTCTCTCTAGATTTTGTATAAAATTCCTCATGGTTAGCACCTTTTTAACTGTCAAAATGGTACCTGTTCTATCCCTGATATCTAGAGCTACTAGTTGTTCTTTGGTATGAGTATTCAAAAAATGAATTAGTCTATTGGCCTGTTTGGGCATGTTTCCCAATAATGTTCTAGCCTTTTGAATCTCTACTTGGGCCATTTCTATCAATTAAATTTGCTCATGGATAGTTTGTATTGATCTCCATTGATCATTGATGGATTGCCCAATATTATTCCACAAGATCTTTTTAATTTCTGCTAGAGGTTTGTGAAGAGAAAGATCTTTCTCCAAGGATTTTACCTTATTTTCCAAGGCCTTTACCTCTCTTGTTTTTCCTGCCACAGTCATTTCTGATTTATCATAACTTACTTCTAAGTTTAGCCAATTTCTCTTTGGCCTCTTTAAGCTCTGACATTTGGAGTTCTAACTCTTTTACTACCTTCATCAGCCCCTGCATGCTCATGCTGGTATCTGGTACTGTTGTTGTTGCTGCTGCTGAAGTATCTGTGGCTGATGTACCTGTTGCTGGGACAGTGGGAAGTACTACTGTTGTAGTTGTAGGAGGAGCAATTGTGCTTGTTGGAGCTGTTTCTGGTGGCTGGGAGGTCGACACTCCCTGCTTTTCTTTCATTGCTTTCTCCAATGCCTGCTCTGTTTCTGCTAATCTCTCATTCATCCTCATCAGTAAACCCATCATGTCCTCCTCTTCTTTCTGCTGCACAACCTCTGCGGTTTGTGGATGCATTGTAATCGACATATTTAATTGCTTTTTGAGGGTTGCAATGTCTTCTTCCTTCCCTTGGCATCCTTGGGATCATGTCCCAGCTCAATGATAATTTCTTCCAAGGATTTGATCCTGTTATCCTTGGCTAATGAGGAAGCCTTTTCCAATTCTAATTGGGCAGAGGTGTTATGCAATGAATTCTGCAATTTATGAGCTAATAATGCCTTGTCTGCCAAGGTGGAGTACACCATTTCTCCGGTTTGCTTATGTAATTCAGTCTGGTCCATTGCATGGATATCTTTGGAGAGAACTTCCAAATTGGTCCTGATATAATCAACAGCTGACTGTGGCTGCTGCACTGTGGGCTTGAAGTGACTAAGGGTCATTTTCCCTTCTTGAATATCATTTGCTGCCATTAACCTTTGTTGATTTGTGGGAGCCATCCTCAGCAATTGATTATAAAGTTGAATTCTTATTGGCTCATTTCTTGCCTTTATTTGAGTAAGCGATCTCTTAATGTCCGAGCCTTGCTTGCTTTGTTGCTTGTTTTGTGGCCTGGTGGATGTAATCTCCACACTGTGCTGTCTCTCTAGCTCTTGCTGGTATGAGTTAACTGATGTTTCCAAATTTGGAGGAGTCTGTTGTTCAGTCCTTCCTTCACCTCTTGGGTTGCTTGTTGTCTCTTCCAAGAGTTCCTCTTCAGAGTAAGCATTTAACATTTGCCTCTTTTCCCTTGGCTGCCCTCCTAGTGTGCTTTCCTCTCTGTCTCTTTTGTTGCCTCTTTCCTCTTTGAGAGGAGTTTGTAATACAGGAATTTCAAGTACCTTAGTCTGTGTTGAAGGACCATGCCCTTGGCCTTGTTCCTTTGATGTATCTGGCTGGTCTATCATTGTTTCTTTCTCTGTGTCCATTACCTCCTTACCCTTTGCTGATCCGGTGTTGGCCTTTTGTGTGGACTGTTGAGAAGTCCCGGCAAAAGATGTATCACCTCCTATGTGCTGAGGCATCTTGAAGGATACCTGTCCAAAAGAGTCCAGGTCAAGCGTTTTTTCAAGCCCTTTCATGGCCTTTTCCAATTTCTCTTCCTTAGTAATTTCTTCCACTAAGGTGCCTTCTAACCATTCTTGTTGATTAGCACACTGCTGGATTTCAGGGATTTTGCAATGAACATATGGAGCTAGGTTGTTTTTGACTTTTCTATAACTTATAAAATGATTGGGGTCATATGGTGCCCAATAAAAGCTTTGTTTCAGCTTAAGTTGCTCCCCTAAAATCTTATCAACCTGCTCCCAGGCTTCCCTTTTGTTGAATATAAAAGGGCCCAATTGATTTCTTATTTTCAGCTGTGCCTTTTTCTTAGCCTTGCAGAAATGGATTATGTCTGTATGGATAAATTGCCTGAAGTACTCCAGTGCAAACAACCTCATAGGCACAAATTTGGGTAGCTTGTAGGGGCACAGTTCACAGCCATATATTCGGATTTCAGTGCGATTCTGGTAAAAGTACCAGTCACCTATGTTGTAGCTTTTGGAGAGCTGTAAAATTTTCTGCATTTCATCAGAGAGTCTAACAGGAGGAGTTGTCAGCAATAAGGAAGAGGCTGGATGTATAAACAGGTCGATGAATTCACAGTAAGTATAGGGAGAGTTATAAACATGGTGGAAGACTGAGGTCCAAAAGATCACAGACCTCCTTTCTCCTTTGAGATCTAACTTTCTGAGGGAAATTCGAAAACTATCTGGTTGATTGTACAACAACAAATGATATATGTATGATGTGTATTTAAACACTCTTTCTCTGTCCATGCTCATGAATTGCTCATAGATCTTATCAGCTATGAAGGTGGCATAATCATACTTGACAGCAGGTGGCTGTCCTGGAGTGAAAATGGATAGCAAAACTAGTGTAGTCTCATCAACATGCTCACTTGTTTTAAATCCTAAGATGTAGGATATCATGTCTATAATGAATCTTCCTGCCTCAGTGAACCAAGCATGCACATATGGGGGTGGACCTCGGTGCTGGCAATCTGGTCTCATGAATAATTGAATTAATTTGGTTATTTCTGAGCTGGGAAATTTGGCACTGTTGGGTCCCTATAATATTAGTGATTACCCCATTACTATTGTAGTTATACCCCTTATTAATATTGTTGTGCCCCTATTATCCCCATATTGTTATTAATGTGCCCCATAGAATCCCTCTATTGTTATTTTGGGCTTCATATTTATTGTTAGTCAACTGGTTTATATTGTGACTCCTTAGACTCCTATATAAGAAAGGAGGTTTTGTCATTCAATCATCCAAGAATTGTTCATTTATGTAATGTAAAGGAGGTTGCCCCCTCGAAGACGCTAAATTCTAAGGCGTTGATCTATCTTTTCTATCTTTTCTTGAGTTGGTTTCATAACATTTGGTATTAGAGCTTTAGATTCTAGGATTTCGCTGCTCCAAACAGGTCATCGTGGCATTTTCGCTATAACTTTTTCTCTGCGACGTTTCAGAAGTTGAAAAAAAAACCATTTTAAAAGACATCGCGCTAAATCTCGGGTCCGAATTTCAGAGCTTTTTGCGCTATATTTGTGGAGATATGATCTGAGGAAGTTGGTATTTTTGCAGAGTCCTGAATTACATTCCATACAGGTGACCTGGGGAAAATCGTCATAACTTTTTCTCTGAGCATTGGATTGAAATTTCATAAGGTACAGAAAGAGGACGGACTGCAGTTTCTTCTATATATTTTTCAGAGCTAAAGGTCGAAACAGTGACTCGTGGCACGTCATACAAGTTCGCTCTACTGAACTAGTCTATAATCAAGTCACTGTGGGATATTTCGCATAACTCTTCCTTGGAGAATCTAATTTGGATCAGACTGGTGGCATTGGAAAGAGGACACATAGGGCTACCAAAGGTCACAATTTCAGAACTGTATGTTTTGAAAGTACAGAGATACATCAGAGGCAATATTGAGCTCCTACAAAGAAAAAAAAGGTGTGTAGATTCTTTTAAATTTT
>APFE031048183.1:73464-96672 GCA_000404065.3 Pinus taeda | reverse complement strand
ATATTTTTATGGGTGTGTTTTTCAGTTCTTTTTATATAATTTTTTTATTATTTGATTTTTTTGGTCATATTTTTTATTTTATTTTTTATGTTTTATTACGAAGGAAATCGCAAACATTTAAAAAAAAATATTCACACTTAATACATTAAAAAATTAAAGTGTAAAAAATAAGCTCTTTAAACAAAAAGAGTTGATGCTGCATCAATATTTTCAAAATCAAGATGAAAATCACTAACATTTAAAAAAGGTGTTCATACTTATTACATATTAAAAAAAAAAATTAAAGTGTCAAAAATCAATCCTCTAAAAAGAGGGGTTGATCCTGCATCAACACTTTTAAAAATCACCTTGAAAATCACTAACAACGAAAAAAATGTTCAAACTTGATACATAAGAAAATTTAAAGTGCCAAAAATATGTTCATATAAGCAAACAAACAAAAAAATTTATTCTGGCATCACCAAGTGAATGAAATTTTTCAATCACAGGAAATTGAGACTTCATATGGGGCTTCCCTACCAAATTTGGGGCTTTGATCTTGTAATAATGTTACCTCCCTAGGTCGGAGTGGCTAATAGATGATCCTATGAGGTGTTCCCAACCCCTAGGGGGAAACATGTCCCTGGTACATCGCTCAGTTAATAGGTGGCATGTGAATGATGATGGAACAAAATGGGGATGAAGAGATCTCAGGGCCAAATGCCATGGATACAAGGATACCAATAATGAGGAAGTCCAAATATTGGGTATACAGATTTGAGAAAACAACAATCGTGGTTGCATAATTTACCTCAACCTTTGTTTTTTTACCCCTTTATTTGTCGCTTGGTTTTTCTTGATTTTTTTTTATATTACTACTTGAAGCTCTAGGAAACGAGAGCATGCTATGATTGATGTATAGAAGTTATTACCCCTTTAAAAGCGGGGCAGTTCATCACCCACCAGGGATTGGGACGTGCATGTGTTCTTTTTATGATGTGATGGGCAATCATTGGCTCTAGGAACTAGGGTGATGGCCATAATGATAAGGGATAGAGCTCATGTTTGGTTTTTTCCCATGTGCTTTATTTAATGTCTCGACCATCTTATGCATTTTATGATTTTCCTTTTCTTTTGTTTATTGCTTGTGGCCATGATATGATTTTAACTTTCTTTTAGTTGCATCAACCTCCGAGAAAACATTTCCAAGCCCAACCCAGATATGTGAACACGGGGAGGGGCTGTGTCAGTGCGTTATGGACCCAATGGCTATGTGGACCCATAGAAGGGAAATAGTGAATAGGGCTTATAATGTGCAAAGGGAAGTGATAAATATGAAATGAGAAAATCAGAACATGCTACCAAAATCGGGGTTTCCCAAGCAGTGCCCTTCCTAAAGCCATAGGTCCATAGGGGAGATCCCACAGGGCTAGGATTGAAGATTAACCCCCTATTTAAGATAAAGGAACAAAACCACAGTCAGAGCCCTTCCTTCTTCAAAGTCACCCAATACTTCATGCCAAAATGCCCAAACGAAAAACAAGCATAAGCACCCGAATGCACAGTGAAAAACATACCCTTTGGGTCGAATTGTCCACCTAAATGTGATCTTGAAAAATGGGCAAAGAAGCATACAACTGATGCAGGTGGCGGAGACGAAGTGGCACATCACATTGGCTACAAGTTGGTAGTTGGGGGTTGCTTGCTGGAATATGATTAAGAGAAATGCTCTCCTAGGAGTACACACTTTTGGTGAGTAACAAATACCTCCCTAGCTAAAAGGGGTGTTGAATTTTGTAGCTATGGTCAATCTTCATAATTAATATTTTATCATTTTATGTATTTGTAATAATAAATATAAAGCATGTTCTTCATGCTATTGTCGGAGGAAAAATTTTAAGACAAGTTCTTCGTGTCCTTTTCAAAAGAGAATTTAAATTTAAATTTAAAATGTTTGGCTCCAAGAAAGCCAAATCAGCCCCCCTCCTAGTCAAGTAGGCCTAGTCAAAGAGGGGCCCATTCATCTAGTGTGATCACTATATATATGCCTTTCAACCTCCACATCAAGGAAGCATTTCGGATCTCCTCAGGCAGAAAGATAAAATGGGTCTGAGGCAAATAGAAAGGATGAATCTGAGGCAGAGATAAAGAACGAATCTGTGACAGTTTGAGTTTGTCAGAGCAGCAGGACAAATTTTCTTGGGTGCTGAAGCAATCCGAATTTTTGCCCTAGCAAAACAGACCAGACCGAATCTCTTGGGCAGATGTTTGACTTGACTAGGAAGGAATTGGACCAGGCTTGACCAAGACTCTTTGATGGTCAGTTTGACCTTGTGAATGACTAGCAGATCAAGGTGTATCTCTTGTTGAACTAATGAATCTCTCTAAGGAAAAGGTTGCTGGGTTCTTCCCCCATGTGGGTTTTCCTGTGTTCTTTGTTTGGCTCTCTTCATGATCCTATTGTTATATATGGTATATTGTTGATGTCTTCTGTGTAATTGCCTAATGATGGATAAGAATATGAAAAAGAATTAAATCATTAGAAGCAATTATCAGTTTAGAAGACCCTTCGAACAATCAACACCATCCAGCGTTTTAGCCATTGCCTCTTAAGCGACTTCATTTTTACTGTTAAATTTTTAGTGTAAATCATAAGCTCACATCATTTTCCCATGCTAAACCAAGTTTAATGTTCCCTCTGAACCTGTGGATTATTGTAGACCGAGTAATAAAAGACTTGCTCCTGGCAGATTGCAACAACCAGTTTGAGAGTGAAAACATGATGATTGGTAATGCCAAAGTACTATATTTATATACCAAGGCATACATGGGAGGTCCACAGTACAAATAAGACAACAATGTTTGTAAAGTTTGTGATTCATGTTTCAACAAAAAGCTATTTGATGATGGCCAGCATCTTTAAAAATCAATCAGATTTATAGTCCAACAGCTTCTAAAGGAATCATTCAGAAATAGTCTGCAGCTAAGGCTTCGCTTTGTTTTGGAATTTTACACAACCTCCAATATTATAAAGGCATTTTATTGAAGAATGAATAATGATTTACATGGTAAATGCAATTGTTTAAAGGAAAGAACATTGTTCAAAAAGTGAGCAGAAGCAGAATATAGGAAATTGCTAAATATTACAGAGACAAATCTTACAGCTTTCCTCTAAAGATATAGGATATACACTGGTCCAATTGCTGGTAAGGATCATGCAACTTTGAAAAGTAGCCTGTACTGATATACAACTGGTAGTTCAGAGGGAATGACCGTTGGATAGAATGGCATAGAAATTTCTACTCTATATCACTCTTTATAGCAAAACAATCTCTACAGAAGAGAATGAGTCAAAAATAACGGAAGAACTACTTTGCACTGCCATTTTCGAGTATAGGCTTCATGTTCTTCTTTGAAGAATGACCAAATTGGTTCGAAATATTTTTACCCATGAAACGGCTAGCCTTCCCTAGTCCACTTCCAACAGCTCCAAGACCAGAACCCACTAGTCCCACACCAGATCCAACTAGTGATACTGCTCCTCCTACAGCTCCATCGAGAGCATCTACTGTGCTGCCAATAATACCTGCCTCTTTAAGTGTCTTCCTTGCCTCCAACAGTTTCTGTTCCTCTTCGAATGCTCGCAACTGCTCCTCTTTGCTATATTCATGATAATGGACCTGCATTATCAAATTGGTAAACCTTGAGTCCATGCTAAAATGTACAACAATATTAAAGCTTATGTAGAGATGCCATTATAAAATATTTCAATAAAACCAATCATTGACATTTTCACGTAGTTAAAAGACAACTATGATCTCCTCCTATTATCAAGCATTAAACAACTAAAAAACATACAAGTGCTGTGACTAATAGAAATGTATAAACACAAAGATAGTCAGACAATCCAATATCTATTAAAAGTTTTGGGCTGTCACATGACACGGGGATATGTAGAACATCATATATATAAATAATAATATATATATATATATATGAAGCCTTTCTTCAAACATTTATAAAACAAAACTGTATCCAATGATAAAATTTTGAATGATTTACTCACTCAGACACGCTTCTATAACACTTGAAACTCTAAAAAATTGTTTTAGAGGACATGCGGGTTTGGCCTGTTTGACATGTGTGGCATATGTGGCTAGGTACAGGCTACATATCTCATGCATGTCAGAATCACTGGAGTTGTCAAATCACATATCTCATACTAATTTGTCTAACACATATCCCACGATGTTGGAGATGTGGGACCCACATACCCTGCATATCCATGTCTACATCACGTGGATACATGATACAAGAGGTTTAGGACATAACCTATTTCCCAGGTGTCAGGAGATACTGGAGGTTCCCCACAAAAAATCCTGTATTTGAGCTTAGAGCAGGGTAAAGAAATGGGCAGTCAAAGTGTTGCATATTGATGAGGAATTGATGTAAAACATTTTGGCATCCTCTCTAGAAAAGGATGGATGACTATTGTTTCTTACATTAAAAACTTGAGAAACATCTGATTTGAAGCACAATTGAAATTGGCAAAAATTCCAAATCCTTAATACCAAAAACCATGGAACTAAATTCTACAACGATTAGATTCTCAACCATATGTAATTCAAACTTCAAAGCAATAGCCATCTATTTCACAATGTTATCAAAACCAGATAAAAATCCAAATAATGTTATCTTTGATGAATAAAAACCCTTTTGCCAGCAGTTACATGCATACCTCTTCACAAAAATACAGGAGGCAGACAGAGGGCTAACCTCATTCTCAAAACAACATTTTGTATACAGGCTTCTAAAGAACAAATAAAGCAGGAATTTTCATACAGTGCCAAATACCACTAAAAGAAGAACAAATAAAGCAGGAATTTTCATACAGTGCCAAATACCACTAAAAGAAGAACGGACCAAAGATCCAGTTAGAAAACAGCAATGCACACCAATGAAGACTCACCTGAAGAATAGCAGACAGATCAATCTGAACATGCTCCCAACACAACCTGAGCAAGGAAAGTCCAAAAATAAATGTTTCAGTGTCTCTGTCCTGAGACAGGAAAGGCAGAGCCCATCTGCTGCCACTCTTAGCCAGGCAACCCCTAGGAGGAAGGCCATGATAGATCACCAACAAGGCAAATACCTGGAACTTGTACGACACCCCCATCAACCAACACACTATGCAATCCCTAGATCCAGTGACTTGACATCAAAAGACATCCATACTACATTAAGCATTGGACAAAGTTGATGATGCTAATGAAGAATATATTTATATCTACTATTGTTGTGCAATTCATGGTAAGGTTAAATTCTTTAAGTAAAAGTGACATTCTCCTTTATCCCATCCTTTTACTTAAATTTTTAACATTACCATGAAATGACTCAAGATGTCTGAGAGTGGTTCCGACCTCAACGGATTTCATATGAAGAAAGTAGAATTGTAAATCTAACTCAAAATCCATCAAACTTAACAATTTTTCCGGATTTCGGGATTGGGGGAATTACAATATTTCCATTGGATTTTTGTCATGTATGAGGGTATTGAACTAGCATTTAATCAAGAGAGCCAATCCCTCTATGTACCTTGATGTTGGTGACATTGTTTGTTGAACTCCTATATCATGATCCTACTAAAAATGTATCCATCACTCAAACAAAATCTTGAATTGACATGCTAAGCATTTTTTATCTTATTTTAATGCTTAGAGGGTGTTATTTTGGTTATGTGCACCCTTACATTCTCTATAAATGAGAACTTTTGCTTATTTGTGTATAAATGGTTTGGATTCATATGGATGCACATGAATATATGTGGTTTTCTTTAAAAATTGAATATTTTATGTGTTTTGGTTGACCGGTTCTTTGGTCCAATTTGTTTACCAACTTTAGTCCAGTTCTAACTGGTTCCCAATCTAGGGGGTCTACTGGTTCGATGATCGGTTCGGTTTTGATAACATTAGTGCTCCATACTCCAATATGTAGCTCTAAGATCATGTAAATGACCCAAAGTGTCTCCATACTAAGACGTCATATCCATGTTGCCCAACATCACCCTTTAAAGGGAAAGAGGGGTGACATGGCACTCTCTCACACAAACTTTGGGAGTACCAATGTGGAAAAAGTTGGGAAAAAATCAGGATTAAATCCCCAAAATTCGATTTTTTTGGCTAGCCGATTAAATCGGCCGATTTTTTGCTGATTTTTTCGAAGTTGAAAAAGTCGGGATTAAATCGAAAAAGTTGGGATTAAATCGGGACTTTTTCCAAAAAAATCGTAAATGAGGTAGTTTCTTTAATGATTTTTTTTTTTTTTTTGAAAAAATTGGGATTTTATTGAAAACACTGGATTTTTTTAAAAATGAATATTTTTGTATTTTTTTTAATTTTACAGACTTTTAGCCGACTTTTTCAAAAAAACTCCCAACTTTAACGACTTTTTCAACTTCTGGACCCTTGTCGATTTAATCCTGACTTCGACTTTTTCCACATTGGTTGGCACTCAAAAGTAATATGCGAACCAATGTTGCACTAATCGTTATCGCGATATTATAGGCGTGGGGAAAAATGGGAAAAAATCGTAAAAATTGGGAAAAAATTGGTAAAAATCGGGAAAAAATCATAACATACAAAAATATTCATTTTTTTGCAATTTTTTTAATATCTAAAGTTTCTACAACATAAAATAAACACATTGACACATAAATATGATAAAAGAACTAATATATAAGATGTTTAATATCATTTCTAGTGCCACATCACACATAACAGTGAATCATGTCCTGAATAGTAAGTCCTGACTCATGACTCCCAACTCGGCCTCAAAATATCAACAAAAAATATAATAATGTATCTCATATCATGAGTCATAATGTCATATACAATGAGATGAACCAAATAACTAAAGTCTAATACTATTGATTTCCTTTGCCCCTCTGGATGTAGATGTCGGTGGAGTTGGCAGTAGACTCTGTTGTGCTCTAGAAGCTAAAGAACTAGGAGCTACAGGAGGTAGACCACGTCCTCTACTGGTGGCAGGGGTAACTTGGGTCACCTCCTCCTCATAACAAGAAAAAAAAATTGTTTTTTTTGTTCCCACGATTTTTTCCCAAAAAATCGCGATTTTTTCATAAAAATCAGCCCAAAAAAAACCCTCGATTTTATCTTCTTTTTGAAAAAATCGTGATAAAACGATTTTATCGCGATTTTTTGGCAATTAGTACAACACTGATGCAAACCCTCCCCTGTCATCACAAGCATAACCATCATCATTCAAGCTCCAGAACAAGTAATGACCATCCAACCATATCATGACCAGCTTGGAGGTGTCCTGGGTCCACTGGGTACATCATTAATATCTTCAACACAAAGTTTCATGGGCTCAACATTTCATCATTTTGGGGCACTTCAAAGTGTCAAGCATCATGTGGGATCATCAAGTAGCCTGATGGTTTACTATGGATAGGCAATGTTGCATTAACAAGGTCATATCCTCCCTTTGGAATGGGTAAAACAACCTCTACAATGTTGCTAAGAAAGGAAGCCAGTCCTCTCTCAAGAGGCATCTATTGACAAAATCACCTAACAAAACCCTCTCAATATCAAGCAAAAATCAGCAATCATTAGGTACAATAACCATAGATCCATCATAGTGGACTATACCTAATGTTAGGGGCACAATAATACTTCACGCAAGGATCACCTTCAAATGTCTAACTAGATCAAGTCCCATAAACAAGTTACCTCCTTGTGTCAGGGATGGTTCAACGGGTAACCATATTAAGTATTTACATCCCCCAAGGTGCAGTGACATGTCTAGGGTTATCCCATCAATTCATAGGTGTGTGAAAATGGTGACAGCAGAGAGGGAATGACTTCAAGGCAAGGCACCATAGCCAAATGACTAGCTAATGGAGGTTCAACATCCTAAGTATATAGATGTAAGGACAGAGCAATTGTGGAGACATGAATTACCCCTTTCCTCAACCTGCTTTTTCACCCTCTAGTACGCCTTTTACTTCTTTATGATTTGCTTTGAATTGGGTGAATAGCTCAAGAGCACAAGCTTCCTTTTCAAGATATAGCATTTAATACCCCTTAATGATGATTCAATTTATTGCTCATAAGGGTTGGGACAATACAAGAGTTCCTTTTATAGATGGAACATCATGTACTTGAGGAACTGGATGATGGCCAATGACAGGGGCAGAGTTAATGCTAATGTTTTTCCCACGCGCTAATCAAATGTCCCAACCATCTTTTGCATTTTATATTTTTCTTTCGTAGTGACATTCTTATGCATTTACCTTTCTTTTATCTACATCAACCTCTAGGGCAAATTTTTCTGACCCAAACTCAAGAATGAAGATGAAAATGTTCCAATCCCCATGACCAGCCCAAAGAATGGAGATGAATATAGGCAAGGATGAAAAACAGTAAGTATGGAATAGCTTGGACACTCCACTTCAATCAAAGCTTCCCCGTTACTGTGCTTCCTAAAACCCTAAGGCCTCAGAGGAGGTCCCACTATACTAGAGTCAAAGACTAACCTCCCAAGTGAAGTGAGGTAAAAAAATACAACCAATATCTGTCAATCTTCCAGTTTGCCCCTTGATCTACATTAGTATGCACAAAACATTAAGTGAAAGCACATAATTACAAAATGCTTAAAGTACCTGCCAATGGATGACCCACCTTCCTTCAAGAAGAAATGTCGAATGGGAGAGAGAAATCTACCTAGACCAAGAAGTGAAGGATCTTGGCATTATGTTATGTGCTAATCAAATAGGGCTACTGGTTGGCCGGATTTCCAAAGAGGAGAAAAGTTTTCTCTTATGTTTCTCCTAGAGACAATTCCTAGCTAGGGAATCATGCCAGGGATCTAAGTTTTTCTTTGGTAATCTTCATCAAGAAGCAACTTATCATATAATGAATCTTGAGGTCAAAGAATTACTTTCTATAACCAGAAGGTCATGTATAGAATATTCAAAGATTCAAAAGCTAAAAAGAATGACAGAAGAAAGAAGAAAAGAACCAACTCCTTGAGCAGAGCATTTTTGAATTCAAGAAGTTAGAACTTGGACAGAATTGCTTTAAACAATTGCGCTTAAAGGGATGTAATAGTATTCATCATAAAGAACCATGAACATATCGACTTTACTCATATAAGATAGCATGTATGACTTGCACAAATCTATCTATCTTACAATAATAAAAACCTATCTAGAGATGGCTTTACATATTTCCGCAAATAAAACTCATTCAAATACTATTAAGAATGGACAAGATGTTATAAAGATAACACAAATAACAAGAGAAGGAAACACATTGTAAATGCATTCAAGAGCATGGAATCTTTCCTAGTTATTGAAAATATCCTACAAACTTCTTGATAGAAAAATATGTTCCAGCCAAAACTTCCCAACCCACGCCCCTTTTTTCTTCATTCTCCATTGTTTTTATACAATTTGTCTTAAATTGTTTTGGTAACTAGCTAATAACTGAAGATGCATTAGCTAACTAATACAAAATTGATTGATTAAAATCCTATCAAAAATAAAAATATGTTGAGAGGCCCAAATAAATGAGAGAGCCCAAACAAGAAGAGAGGGCCCAAATAATCGAAAGGGGAAGGAGTCTCGAACAAAATAGAGGCCCGAACAAGCGAGAGGGCCGAATAACCTGAGACCCGAACAAACGGAGGGTCAAATAACCTTAGGGGCCCACTTCAAATAGACTTTACGTTTTAGTTTTCGCGCTAGCTTAGTAAATAACAACTTTGCGCTGTTTTGGTCTTCACTCAAGCTTATTCTTTTTTCTATGAATTTTCAACTCTGTCAATGTTGAACTACATTGCAATTGAGCAACAATTGATCGAAAACTATTAATGGAACTTGCCCCATTCATATCTAAGTATGTAATTGTCTGACTTAAAGTGCAATTCCCATATCAAACTCTGAATAAGGTTGTGGTTGCTCAACCTGATAAGATGATGAGGGATTGTATGAATAAGTACTCAGACTATTTTGTGAATATGTCGACCTTCTTCAAAGTTCATGCACTACAAGCTTTGGCAACCTAACTCCAAGAACCACAACAATGGAAAGGGGCACTACGAGTGATCCCAAACAAGTTCTTGCATGTGATTGTTGCTCTCTTCAAAGAATGAAGCAAACCCACAACAGTTTTGAGAACTTCCCTCTGCACTTTCTAGGTATAGTAGTGCATAATCTACTTGTCTCTCTCACATTTTTTCTTGGGGGATATGGAGTTGTAGCCAAGCATTGGCAATATAGACTTCAAGTAATGCGAAATAAATTTGTTGATAACCCAGTTATCCATTTTGTGAGCAATCATGATTTTGACGATTCTTTCCACCAGATATATACTTAATGATGACAGATATTCAAACCACCACGGTACCACCCCATTTTAGATTTTTAGCTCTCAAAGCTTCTTGTATAGCAAGAATATTGAATCCCAATACTATTAGGAGGAGACAAAGCAGGACTGGTATCACAGTTAGCATTCATTCTTTCTATGAGTACATCAATACATTTCTGAATAATCCCTGTAGCATCTTTTATCAATACTATAGCTTCATAATCTTTCAATGCATTTATCAATTCGCACCAACTCCAAAAGGCCAACCCTTTGAGAAAATATTTTGCTTGCCTCACGAAGTTCCCTTCTCGGATCTCTTTTGTCATCTCTAGATATGTCGTTCAATTGCCTGCACACAAGAAACAGTTTGACCAGACAATTGACCAATGATACACGCTTCTTCACAAAGACTTGGACATGAATGGAGCAATATCCATCCTTCTCAAGCTTTCGATCTTCAAAGTGTCAAATTTTGTACAAGATGCACAATAGAAACCAATCTTCTGATCTAATAATTACTACCTAATAATCTTCATATAGTTTATCTTATGCCACTGATATTATTGAGCAATTACACATAGAAATAGTTTGACTAGACCGTTGACCAATGACTCACGCTTCTTCACAAAGGCTTGGACATGAATGGAGCAACATCCATCTTTCTCAGGCTTTTGATCTTCAAAATGTCGAATTTTGTACAAGATGCACAATAGAAGCCAATCTTTTAATCTGATAATTACTACCTAATAATCTTCATATAGTTTATCTTATGCCACCGATATTATTGAGCAATTACACAAAATATTTCAACAATAAATGCAACCAAAATAGTGAAGGTCATAAAGAGACAGCCATGCACAATAGAGACAACAAATTTACCCTAAGAAACCCATACATTGGACAAAAATCAACAACTTTTCTTCTAGGATAAATTATTCTTCAGCAAGATTTACAATTCCAAAAATTGTCTAGAAATGTGTGCCAAAGTCCAAGTCTAAACACCAGTGAAAACTAGTCAAAATTCCAACTAGTCAATGCTAGTCAAAGCACCCAATAAGTCAAATCTAGTCAAACTTTTGGCTTGGTCAACTTAGCCCTTGCAGTCAACTCAAACCTATGGTTGACTCCTGTGATCAAACTCGAACCTGCAATCAACCCCTACAGTCAACTCATCCTCTTTTGAGGTCAAACTCGACTAGAAATCTCAAATAAACAATAGGTCAAACTCAATCAAATAGTCAAGAATTGGCTCGGTCAAACCTCCAAGAATCTTCTCCTTTGACTTCGCATATGTGGCTAGAACAGAAGAGAGAAATATGTGATGATCCAAATTGGTCAGATGAAGATGTCACATTGTGTATTTATACTTGTCATATGGGTGAATTTTGACCAAGGGTCACACCCTTTCATGGTGAGTTTAACTTGACAATTTGGAGCCTACATGAAGCCCAAAAATAATTTTTTTATTTTAATTTCCATAATTCTTCTAGGCCAATTTAGGAGGCCTCTTGGCATGCGAGAATACCTCTCGATGCTACAAAAATCAACACTCACTCTTAGTGAGGGAGGTATTCTCCTTGGCAGCGACAAATTTCCCCTTAGTTGAAATTTGTCCTCCATATGAAAAGTTCATGAGTTTGCTATGTTGATGCAAGTTTATAGAAAATTCCATCCTGGAGTGGGCAATGTAACTTCTCACATGCATGTCTATAGATCACGCCATCTTAGAGTAGGCAATGTAAGTATCTAGGGCCTTTTACCTCTGGCCAAAGTCCTTTATGGATCCTTAAGTAAATATATCAATATCCTTTAGTCAAAGTCCTCTATGACCCAGCCAAGTCCTTATGGCTTCTCAGGAGAGAATCTGCCCTTGGACCATTCACCCTCAGTCAAAGTCCTTTAAGATTTCTCAGGTGAATTACATCTATCTCCTCTAGTCAAAGTCCTTTATGACCCAGCCAAGTCCTTCTAGCTTCTTAGGAGAAGATCTGTTCAATCCTATAATTGCCCTGAGCCATTCACCTCTGGTCAAAGTCGTTTATGACCCAGCCAAGTCCTTCTAGCCTCTTAGGTGAATGTATCCATCTCCCCTAATCAAAGCCCTTTATGACCCAGTTGAGGTCCTTTATGGCTTCAGGAGATGGTCTGCCCTAATTCAGCAAAGACATCAACCCTCCCTTTCAACAAGGGAGACATTCTGCATCATGCCAATCTTTTCTCTAAAGTATACAAACTTCACTCTAAACAGAGACTTGGTGAGAATGTCTGCAATATGCTCATCTACGTATATATACTAGAGCTCCATTGCACCATGTCTTGGATGAAGTGTCTTAATCAAGGAATCCTGCAAGAAGCTTCCAAAGTCACACTACTTCACGACTTGCAACACAAGCTGCAATATACTTTGACCCTGCTATACTGAGTGCAACAGAAGTCTACTTCCTACTTGTTGAAAAATCTAGGCCATAGAGATTAGATGACTTCTCTTGTAGTGATAACTGCTTATGAGGACATTTTACTTTTTCTTAATTAGATTCTTCTTGTACATTATTATTATTATGTGTTCTTCTTCATCAAACGTTTACCAAGCCATAAAGAACAATGAGACAAAGGACACAAGGTGTAGGCGATTGGCCAGGGCCAAAACCTCTCCAAGCTTGAGAGGAAAAGTTGAAAACCCAACAAATTCTTCTTCTTATAGAATCTTCAATTGATGAATTCCAAGACCTAGACCTTTGACCAAGAACCCTTCCAAGACCAAGTCAATGCTCTTTCTTTGAGTAGCTCTTCTTTCCATCAACTTCGACCTATCCTGAAACTGCACCTTCGACTTGCCCAAAAACTGCAACTTCCACTGCAACCAAAAACTGCATCTGCAACTTCCATTTTGCCTAGAAACTGCAATTGCAACTTCAATTCTTTTCTTAGGTAGATTCTCTCTCCTAGAGAATTTGGCTTCCAAAACAACTATTCTTGGTGACCTAACTTCACTTCTGCAACTCAGCTTTACTGCAACAAAATGTGCCCTAATTCCTTCGCATGTGTGGAAACAAGTAGCCCAAAACAAAACCCAAAAATTCGACTTCTTCTCCTTCGTTCAACCTCCTCTTCTTCGCACTTCTTTTCGTCTCTATGATCGAACTTGTGTAAGTGAGAGTGTCTCATCCAAATGAGGCTGAGTGCCCTATATATAGGCCTCATTGTGCCTCCTATTAGGCTGATTTGACATGTTCCTAGGTCGACTTGTTGCTCCATTAGGCTGACTTGATGCTTGCATGATTGACTTGGTCTTGGAGGATCTTTTGACTCTAATTTGAATCAAATAATTTTCTTTACAATATGTAAATGCCCACAAGGATCATTCATACATGAAAATGACTCAATGAATTTATAAAAAACCTAGAAGCTCTCAATGGGTGCTTTGACCTATAAAAATAAATTCTCTTGAGCATGAAACCCATACCTCAAGACTCACAATAATAAATTTAATTTTTCTCTTTTCATTAAATGCATAAAATCATGATTACATTTGTCATTATGAAGACCGAACCTAGTTACATATTTCATCACTCCCTCTTAACTAGGGAGGTATTCATAATCCATACAAGGTACTTGGACATTCTCAATCTGAAGAATTCTCATAAGAAGAGTCAGATTGGTAACCCATCTGTTTAGCATCATATCATCCAACATTGTCATATAACAAGGTTTTGACTAACAACTCTATCTCTCCACAAGATCAGAGCACAATGCTCGCGAGACTAATGATTTATAGACACCTTCATCAATGTCTCTCTTGGAACATACCCCACCAGGGTTCTCTCAGAGTATGTTCCCCCATGATTATTCTTATCTTGGATTCCCAGTCCTCAAAAAATATCGGTCCTCTACAACTACTCTTATCTTGGATTCCCTAACACATCGTTGAAGAGTATCAGATGCCAGATGCTTACCCAACCCTCCATTCTATCTGCCCAAGTGAAGACAAGAATGCTGTGTCTATCTCTTCCTCTTAATTAGGGAGGATATAACTATTCCAATGAAGGAATGTACTCATTCCTACGAAAGGAATGTACCTAAGTTCCCTCTTGGCTTAGGAATTTGCTTCCAAGCTTCTACCAAGCTAGAAACTTGTTTCCATGCTCCCTCTTAAATAGGGACCTACAGCAATTCTTTAAGTGGAGATGATGGGACAACCAACTACTTGAAAAACTCCTCCTTATGATGTCATGAACTTCTTTTCTTTATTCAGGAGTCCTCACGTTTTTGGGACTTCTTCGTAGGGCATCGACCATCCATCATTTTCATCCATGAGTCATGTTAGTCATGTCATCATTCCTGTCATTGGAAAGTGATTCATTAGTCCATATTTGGCCTTCCTTCATGCCTTGATGGCATCTTCATGTCATGTTTCCTTAAGGACCTTTCATCCTGCCAAATGATCATCATTTGTAGAAGACTTCCACATCTCTTCCCTTAGCATCCTTGCATAAGCCCATCCAAATATAGTTCAAAACTAGAAAATGAACATGAAATCAAGGTTACCTTTGTGACGGTCTTTCATCATGATATATTCCTGTTTGCATCGACATCCTACATACATATTGACACATCTCCAAAAGATATACATTGTCAAGGGTCTCTTTCTTTTCTAGACCTCATCGAGGTCTTCATATCTTTCATGGAGATATCATAGTGAAATATTTCAGTCCTTGGATGTTGATTGCCTTCTCCATAGTTGCATTTTTCATGATCTCTTCCTTTCTTTCTTCACACATTTTCTTCCAAGAAGTTCCAATCAGAGTTCCTCTAAATTTGTCAACCACCTCATATTTCATATGAGGACATATTATGTTGATTTCTTCTAGTCAATGTGTGACCCATGTCTTCCTACATCCTTCCACAGGAGGAGATCCTTTCTTTTGATCATGCTCTTGAAGTAAAGCATTCATAATATCTACAACTACATTCATAATATATATATATATATATACCTCGTTTCTTCCTTTAGATCATCTAGACATCCTTAAACAGCTTCCTTGATTGAAATAACTTCAATCCCTTAACCTGATTCATTTCTTTTGGCATCATACCATCATCCCCTGAATTCCATACAAGATGGAATTCCTTATGAGACACTTGCTTCTTCCAGTAGGTGAAGCTTCCAATGACGATTCCAATCGAGGATCTTGATCATGCTCATCTTGCAAATGCTCCTTTTGAATGATGTATGATGAGCTCTATGCTAGATTACTTTATTTTTCCCATAAGTACTACTTATGATTCTAATGAGGTTACCAAGAGCTATATCCTTCTATAGGTGACAAGTTACAACCATAGACTTCTATTTTGTTGGGTGTTTGTTATATTCTTTCCATGAGTAGCAGGGGGGTTAGACACCCCCCCCCCCCCCCCTTCGTTGCGCCAGGGGCAACAGGGGGGTCACAGTGGGGGCTACAACCCCACCCTGTCAGGGGATTTGCAGGGGGGGTAGCCCCCCTGCATAGGGTCCCTCAGGAAAAAAAATTTGGACCCTATATTAGGTGGGCAGACCTGCCTATGGTTTTGTACATGGGTTTCGCACATGGTTTTGGGCATGATGGTTTTCTGCGCATGGTATCTTATAGATCCAATCAAGGGAACTATGGTTATGTTCTAATCCAGGGTTTATGGATTGGGGTTTATGAATGCTTCAGCATGCATATATATGTGTTGTAACATTGAAAGGAATATAATGAAAAATCAATCTGGTAGTCCCAAATTTGGGATTCAGGGAAAAATCTCTGTGTATTTGTTGTGTTTCTCACCATTGTATATTTTTTGTTTTTTAAGAATTCGTTTGCAGATAATTTATGTACAAGGTTAGAACCTACATATTTCAACTACCTTTCATGCTTCTTTATGATGATGTCACGAGCTCCTGCTTTCAATTGTATGCTTCTGTGATGACATCTCCTAACATGATGCATTGTATCATGCTTCTAATGATTCCTAACATGATAGTTATACTCTATAACATAAAACAGAAACTTGAGAAGAAATAGGTGAGGAAAACTCATCTCAATAGAGTTCTTTTACTTCCTCCTTGAATTTCTTCTTTTCAGCTTCTTCCACATCTTTAGTGATATGGGCTCCTTAGTTTGTTGTTTTCCTTCTTGAGCTTAGGATAGTCTCTCTTGTAGTGCCCATATCCTTGACATCCATAGCATTGGATCTAGGACATATTGATCTTCTTCATTTTCTGAGGACCAAACTTGCCAAATTTCCCTTTGCTTCTTGACATGACAGCAAACACTTGACCTTGCTCATCTGAACATGTATCACTTTTTGCCTTCAACTTGTTTTCTTTGATCTTGCATAGTGACCACAAACTATTGAATGCGATAGCTTTCTCCTCTTCATAGGCCTTTGATACAAGGTTTCCTTGTTCATCAGTTAGAGCATTTAAAACAATGGTAATCATTTCTTTATCAGATATCATCTCTCCTAGATCTTGAAGTTAATTCCTTATTTGAGATGCTTTTGTGAGACATGTAGATATCCATTCATCCTTTGATGCTTTCAATTTGTATAGATCAGATCTTAGTGATATGATTTTTCATGTCGTGCTTTCAGAGAATAGTTCTACTAGCTTATCATATATCCCTTTTGATGTCTCCAACTCTGCTACATATGGGATGAGGGAATCCTTGATGGATTCTATGAGAATCCTTTGAGCCCTTAGATCCTTTTTCATATATTTAGATAGTGCTTTCCCTTCAAATGGTTTGGAGACTTTGCCACTGACATAACCAATAACTTCATTTTCCTTGAGGACTGAGTCTATCGTCCTTTTCCATGCAAGGAAGTTTGATGACTCAACCAACTTGTTGATCTCCTTGAAAAATGAAGTCAGTTTACTAAATTTAATTATAGGAATAAAGCTAAGTTGCACGATACAGGGAAAAGGGTGCGAGTTTCTGAAATGGGTACGAGTACAGAACGTGACCCCCCTAAATTTTGGAAACGAGGAAACACGATATATATATATAAGGACATTTAAGAAATATGTGCAACCATAAAGCATACATGATACATTATAATTTATTAAATTATGATTAAATTGTCCAATGTCAATGCATAAACTATAAGTCTCTAAATTTACATCACATTTACTCATGAATGATCACATAATGAAAATAGCAATATCCAAAATCGGCCTTTGTTATATATCCAAATTTCAAAATCAGCCTTTATTATATATGTGAGGCTGCAAGTACAATATAGACAATGAGGTTGCAAGTACAATAAAGACAATGAGGCTGCAAGTACTATAAAGACTAAGGACTAATAGCCTTCAACCCTCTTGCCATGAGAAATTTCTAATTTCTTTTCTCGTGCTTGATTGGGAATCTCCTCCTGCATAGTAGAACGGCCTTGGTGCTCTTGATTAAATACAAGTTCCATACCCTAGTACCCTAGGTGCTCTTGATTATTGGGAGTCTCTCCTGCATAGATGGCTTGGTGTTCTTGATTAAATACAAGTTCCATGACAAAATCCAATCGAAACATTGCAATCCCCCCAATCCTGAAATCCTGAAAATATGATAAGTCTATTGGATTTTAAGTGAGATCTAAAATTCTACTTTTCCCATATGAAATCCAATGAAGGTGAAACCACTCTCAAACATCCCAAGTCATTTCATGGTAATGTTAAAAATTTAAGTAACTCCTTTATCTTTCATTTTCATCCTTTTACTTTAAGAATTTAACATTACCATGAACCGCATATCAATACTAGGGCCATGGGCATGAACATTAGGCTGCCCCACTAAAAAAAAATTGTTTCCAATCTTCAATAGCTCCCTTTATTACTTCTAAATTGGCAGGGAGCGAAAAATAAAAATAAAAAATTACAAAAAAAAAACAAAACAACACAAAAAAATACATTGTATCGCTAAAACATGGTCGTACGACCTAGAAAAGCGTTTAAGGCCATACTAGGCCACGTTTTAGCCTCATGAAATGTGCCAATACGCCCTGAAACGCGTTTCCAAGCTGTAATCAAACGCGTTTCATCGTTTCCGTACCATTTCTAGCCAGAAACACCCTCTGACCTAGCGTTTTCTGCAACATAGGAATAAAGATTCTTACTTGTCGAGTGAAGATGAACTCTTCAACTTGATCCCTTTGTTGATGATGATTGATGACTTCTTGATGATGTCTTGATGCTTCATAGATGATCTTCTTCAAGGATAAGGATTTTCTTTTGAGATCAAATCCTTTGCTTCAAAGAGAGGGAGATTGATGACAATGCCTTTGATTTAGCTACCCTTGGACGAGTAGACTTCAATATGCTTCAAATCCAAATCCTTCCTTTCTTGAGTAGAGATAGGGTCTTTGAGATCTCCCTTTTTGAGGTGATGATTGAGTGCAAAACCCAAGAATGCTCCTTTGATTGAACTAGTGTTTTGACTTTCTTCAAGATGATGATGTGATCCTTGTTCTTGAAATGCCTTGGAGATGGTGTAATCCTTTTGATGTCCTTGATACTTTTCTCAAACTTTGATCCTTAGTGTCCTTTATTGAACTACCCTTCCTTGACTTGTTACCTTAGCTCTAATACCATGTTGAAAAATCTGGGGCATAGAGATTAGATGATTTCTCTTGTAATGATCACTACTTGTGAGGACTTTTTACTTTTTCTTAATTAGATTCTTGTACTTGATTATTAGTATGTGTTATTCTTCATCAAACAACTACCAAACCATAAAGAACAATGAGATAAGACACAAGATGTAGGTGATCAGCCATGGCCAAAACCTCTCCAAGCTTGAGAGGAAAACCCCATGAATTCTTCTTCTTATAGAATCTTTAATTGATGAATTCCAAGACCTAGACCCTTGACCAAGAACTCTTCCAAGACCAAGTCAATGCTCCTTCTTTAAGTAGCTCTTCTTTCCAACAACTTCGACCTATCCTGCAACTGCACCTTCGACTTGCCCAGAAACTGCAACTTCGACTTGCCCATAAACTGCAACCAGAAACTGCAACTGCAACTTCGATTTTGCCTAGCAACTGCAACTTCGATTCTTTGCTTAGGTAGATTCTCTCTCCTAGATGATTCGACTTCCAGAACAACTATTCTTGGTGACATAATTTCACTTATGCAACTCGGCTTTACTACAACAAAATGTGCCCTAATTCCTTTGCACGTGTTGAGAGAAGTAGCCCAAAACTTCGACTTCTTCTCCTTCGTTCAATCTCCTCTTCTTTGCACTTCTTTTCACCTCTATAATCGAACTTGTGTAAGTGAGAGTGTCTCATCCAAATGAGGTCAACTGCCCTATATATAGGCCTCTTTGTGCCTCGTATTAGGCCAATTTGACATGTTTTTGGGGCAACTTGTTTCTCCATTTGGCCGACTTGATGCTTGCATGATTGATTTAGTCTTGTAGGGTCTTTTGACTCAAATAATTTTCGTCACAATATGTAACATGCCCACAAGGGTCATTCATACATGACAATGACTCAATGACTTTATAACAAACCTAGAAGCACTTAATGGGTGCTTTGACCTATAAAAATAAATTCTCTTGAGCATAAAGCCCATTCCTCAAGACTCACAATAATAAATTTTAATTTTTCTCTTTTCATTAAATACATAAAATCATGATTACATATGTCATTATGAAGACAGAACCTAGTCACATAATTCAATGCTGCTAAATCATAGTTGATACCGGGCTAAAGCAACACCCTGATGTGCTCATTTTGTCCTTTACAATCCTGACCCAATCTGAATCTATATATCCTACAACCTCACTTCACCACCTGAGACATATCTCAAACCATATCTATTGTACCATGTAGGTACCTCAACCAGTCTTTGCTACAAAGCAAATACTGGTACCATGTATGGTCGAAGTAGCCCAAAACTTCGACCATATACTAGCTCAAGGTGTTTACTACAAAGCAAATGTTAGGCCTAGTGTTAACCAAGTACATTGAGGATCAAATCAACTACTTGTATATCATGAGATCCACCAAATCTGAATCTCCAATCCCGAAAAAATTGTGTATCTAGCCAGAATCCTTCGTTTCGATCTCTGAGGCTAACTCTCTCTAACACTGAAGCAAGTCTTCCTGTGGCAATCATAGTTGCTCCCTCTATCACGGAAGCAAATTCTCCTGCCACTGTTGCTCCCTTTGTCATGTAAACAAGTCATTTTTCCAATGTTGCTGCCTCTGTCACATAAGTAAGTCCTTCTGCCACTGCTCCTCCCTCTGTCATGTAAGCAATTCCTTCTAATATTGTTGCTCCCAGTGCCACAAAAGGAAGTCCTTCTGATATTACTCCTCCCTTTATCATGTAAGCAAGTCCTTCTATTTGACATGGTCTCCTCAAAGAAGTTATACCGCTCCTAGATACCTTTTGTCTCTAAGCATCTTGACAAGCTCAACCCACGACATCCTCTAAGAATGTTCCTTCTCCTACTTTTCCTAATGATTTTCTCCTTCAGAACTGGAATCTCTTCCTATCACCTAGCACAGTCATGACTATCCTAACAATCTATACAATTTCTTCCTTTCGAACACAAATCACTATGTTGAGTCTATGTTCGAGCCCTTAGGTCATACAAAAAACTGATCATTTGATGAATGGAGCAAAACTATCCTTGTAGTCCACTCCCTCTTACTCGAAGAACCCTCTTGTCACAAGCCTTCCTTTGTTCATCCTGATGTTGCCATCAACTAGCAGAATCATTGCCTTGGCAACCTTCACAATCTACTTATCTCTTGATTAAGGAAGAAATTGCTGAGTGTTGTAGGGAATTGTCAACTCCCTCTTAATCCTTTCCTCCTCAATGAACTCCATATGCAATCTCAACAAGCTTAGATTCTTTTGCTTCTTCATCTTACGGATTAGGCTTAGCAACCCATTCATCAAACTATCTAGCCACACCAAAGGCTTAAAAACAAGCTAGCATCAACACAGAGTCATTCCACATGCTAACAAGGAGATAAACCAAGTATGCATCACACCAACTCCACTTGCATTCAACACTCCAAGTATTTCTCTAGGGTTTCATCCCATTTTATCCCACAAACCCTAGGACTTCCTTATCCAAGACTTCAATATAAGTTGTAAACTCGAAGTCTTCTCTAGGGTTTATAAACCCTTAGTCGTCCAACTCCTGTACCAGGTTGTCATTTGCCTCCAATGCTCACACAAAGATTGACTCCTTTTGATCATTGTTAACTTGTTGCTCATATGTAGGCTTCTCCTTTAGTCACCTGTACTATATCAATCACCTTATTATTAGCCCCTAGACTTCACTTCTCAACCCTTTAGTCCTCTACTAGACTTTTGTCCAACCCCTGTCCAAGCCACAACCACCTCTAATCTCTCCTCGACTAACCTTGGCCTAACCTTAAGGGTCTCGGCCCTGCTACAAATCTTCTTCTAGCTTATATTGGACTATGGTAGGCCATAACAAGTCATTTTATACCCTTGGCCAACAACCTTTTAGGCCCAGACAAACCTCAGTCTGTCTTAACTAAGCCTCAACCCATCTTCAACTAGCTCGGCTGACCTTACAAGAGTATAAGGCCCTTCCTGCGGCCTCCTCTCCAAAACTTAAGCCTACAATTATAGGTTTTCTATCACAGAACCTCTGTGGCCAGCCCTTATGTACTTCGGCCCTCCAACGATAGTCTATCACAGGGTTAGCGACTCCTTTCCAGCCTTCAAAACAGACTTCTTATTTCCTAAGAACTTCATTGTCCTAATTGACCTCTACTTCCATGGTCAGACTCCTTGATTCGGCCTTCTTCTCTTCAGTGCCTGAGCTTCCTTTGGGCTGTCTCTCACACACAAGTGAAGTCACTTCTCATAGTTTTTTTGGCTGCTCTTTAACAAGCTCTGATACCATGTTGAATTTTCTACAAGATGCACAATAGAAAGATAGAAACCAATTTTCTGATCTTATAATTACTGCCTAATAATCTTCATACAGTTTATCTTATGCCACTGATATTATTGAGCAATTATACACAGAAGATTTCAACAGTAAATGCAGCAGAAATAGTAAAGATCATAAAGATGCAGCCATGGACAATAGAGACAACAAATTTACCCCGGAAACTCAAACTTGGGACAAAACCCAACAACTATTCTTCACAATGTTTACAATTCCAAAAATTGTCCAGATATCTATGCCAAAATCCAAGTCTAAACACCAGTCAAACCTGGTCAAAATTTCAGCCTGGTCAACTTAGCCCCCTGAGGTCGACTCAGACTTGTGGTTGACTCCTGTGGTCAAACCAACAATCAACTTGTCCTCTTATACAGTCCAACTCAGCCAGAAATCTCGGTCAAACAGCAGTTCAAAGTCAGTGACAGATTCAACAACCAGCTCGGTCAGACCTCCAAGAATTTTCTCTTTGGACTTCACACATGTGGCTGGAACAGAAGGGAGAAATATGCGATGGTCCGAATTGGTCAAATGAAGAAGTCACATTGTGTATTTATGCTTGTCAAATGGGTGAATTTTGACAAAGGGTCACACCCTTTCATGGTGGCGCTGACTTGACAATTTGGAGCAATGTTGCACGAAGCGGGAGCGCGAAGCGGAAGCGCGGAGCGCGGAAGCGTCATTTTCCAAAAATCTAGGAGGCGAAGCGTCCGCGGAAGCGTCTGCTATATATATATATATTTTTATATTTTTTTGCATTTATACTCAAAACAAACATCCCAGATACCAAATTAATTGTAGAAGACATGAAAACATGCATATTTTTGCATAAATCAAGATAGATATGGCATCCATGATTCCATTGTAGTTACTAGTATGTA